>JANPWX010020199.1:3815400-4030467 GCA_024734555.1 Trochalopteron elliotii | reverse complement strand
GTGGGCTTTTCCCAGCCCCTGATGGGCCCAAGGCTGTGACCATCACCTCTACAAATGGACACCGAAATTGCAACAATCAAGGTTGGATCCATGGGCAGTGATACCTTTCTGCTCTTATCCTTTCTTTCACTTTCTTTCTTTTCCTTATACATTTTCCTAAGTGTTATTTTTATGCTTTTATATTGCTATATTACTATAGATAATGATTATAAAAATGGCTGTATACCTGCTTTCCACTGTAAGCAGTTTGTTCTAAAATAAACCCCCCCATATATAAGTATATATATTTATTTTACACACCAATCATTCAGTGTCATCTCACTTATCCTACCCCAAGCGAACTTTTAACAAGAACCTATGTTAATTTCAGCTTCTGGGGCAGGTGATAAAAAGCGTCCACCCAGGACATCCTTACAGCCACTGTTTGGTCTCACCAGTTCTGTGCTGTTACTTACATGAGGGCTTTTAATGTGATGCCCAAATGTTAACAAATTGAATATTTCTACTGTTTTACAAAACTATAAAGAAATTTTACTGTTTATACTTATTTCAGTGGGCATGAATCTACTTAATCAGAATAAATTTATCCTCATGAGGCAGACATTCCTCACAAAGAAGTCTCTGGCAGGGCTGAGAACAAAATGTAAGTCCTATATATTTGTTGAATGATTTTCCTTATTCTAAGAAACCCTTCTCAACACAGAAAAATACTGTTCAAAAAGCTGCCAAAAACCAGGACAACAAAGTTCTATTAATTTTCTCTCCCACTCAGCAAAGCAATTAAACCTGTGCATATCTTAGAACTTTGGGAACACAGTTTAAATTTGTCCAGCTCATGAGTCCGCAGCAGATTAGCTTCAAGGTACTCAGTATCCTGCAGAGTTGCTCTGGGATTTTGTTAGGATTATTAATTTTCCTTTCAAAGTCTAATTGTGCAATTTTCATTCGCCTTATGTGTCATTGACTAAGTAAGTAGTGCTGGTGAAAACTATTCACAGGACTACTACAGAATTAAAATAAAAAATGGCATATTCAAAGCTTTATTAAAGGATTCATCATAAACAACACAGCAATATTTCTTCTTAGTAATTTTTATTTTCCTTTATTCATTTCTCCTAGTAAAGGAGAAATGAAAACACGAACTTTACAAATCATTGCTGGGTGTAGTTTTCATTAAGCTATGTAAGAATGACTCTGTTCTATATAATATTTGCTATTTTTATATTATACTGGATATATTCCTTTTTTTAATAGTAATGGTGTAATTATTGAATGTCATACATGAAAAGCACGAAAATTTACTCATAGAAATGAAAAATTTGATACATACTACATGCATTTATATGCATATTTATATGCAAGTGTATATATTGAAATAGACATTTATGTATTTATGTATATATGTACACATTTATATATTTATACTGAAATTTTAATATAATATGATCACAGTATATAATATAACTTATATATAATATGCAATATGTATTTTCGTGTATATGTATGTGTATATACATGTATATACATTCTACATGTTCTGCATTTACATATTGGATACTGCAAGCATGTCTATACAGAGATGTATATATGTGTTTATATATAAATACTCACTTTCATAAAAAAACAAACAACTTTCTGATTTTTTAAACAATTTGCAACATATCTTTTTTGCCTTCAAATAAAATAGACTTAAGAGGGAGGCATTATCAAAATATTTATCAAAATTTTAATAATGTGTAAATATTTATTAAGATGTTAATAAAATATTATTGAAATATTTATTAAAAACTTTTAATCAAAAGTTTCAATAATTTTCCCAAAGGATTATGCTTATTCAGTCTAATTTTTCTCAAAAGCTATTTAAAGCATAGAATACAAAGAAATGTTGGCTAATTCTCCCTGGAATTTGAAGGCTGCAGTACTGTTGACTAGCCAGCAACAGATTTTTTAAAAAAGTGGTTATCTTAATATTCTCTCTACAGATCTGGCACCAACAATCAGATATTTAAAAGAATGTGATGAAAGCCCTGTATACAGGAACCACAGAGGATATTTAACTTCTCTGTGATACTGATGTGTGTGGTGACCTCATGACATACCTGTAGTAGTTAGCATATGCTAAACAATGCTTGAATGTGCTGGTTTTATTGACATTATAATTGTATATTTAACTAGAAACTATTAAAAGGACAAATAATCATCCATGAGACAGTGCAGGTGTACTTTGCATAATTCTCACATATACTTGATTGCATTAGCTACATGTCTAAGAATATATTTAACTGTTCTGTAATGGAAAACAAACTTAGATTCTGTTATTATAAATTTCGCTTGTTTGTGTGAAGAAAAATATGATCTTGTAGTTGCAAACTACACTATTTTTTGACTTATAGACAGACATCATTTAACTATTTTGCCCTACCTTGAAAATGGTGCTCCTTTTAACAACAACCATGTTCATGGTACTGCATAAGCAGCCTCAAAAAATAGCACAAAATCACAACAGTGGAATTCTATTAGTAGACACACTACCAAATAATATAGCAAGGATTACTACTTAAAGGAGGATTTTTTTTTTGCCTGTGTTCTCTCTGAATCTGCAGAATAATTTCCAAAAGAATGATCTTTTTTTTTTTGTAGGTCTTAAATCATAAAAAACCTGACAAAACACTAGACCATTATATGTTTGAAAGGTAACACTAAGCCTCAAGAGAAAGGCATTTCTTAATTTTTGTGAAATCAAATTAAATTAATAATATGTGATGACAATACTAAAAATTACAAAAATGAAGCAGGGTTTATGTTAACTGAGATCACAGAGGGTCCCAAGGGAATCCTTGTGAAATAGGTCTTATTTTGTGATTCAAATGCTTCATGAACACTATTTCTTCTTGCTACCTAGTCAGGAGTGAGTCAGTAGTTAGAAACGTCTTGAAATATAATTTTTTGGCAAATGTAACATACAAACAGTATTTTAGCCTATTGGAGACCTTGTATTACATGCCAGCATTCATAAAACGATGTGGTTTTATATACTTCAAATATTTACACAGTTTGTTATGATGGCAGAGCATACTTTGAAAGGAACTGAACTTTGCAAAAACATCTTAAATCATCCTTACACAAAATTTGGCAGCACAAAACACAAAATGTAAAGAATTTTTGGTTTTGTAAAATTGCTGTTTAAGAATCAGATGCTTCTCTATACAAAAGACTACTTATGGCCTTCTGCATCATTGTTTTATAGTAAGAGTCTGCCTTCATCAAAATTTCACCTAGGGTTTTGGGATAGGGATTTGTTATAGATCTTTCCTGTACAGGCTCTACACACACCCTACAGCTTGGCAAATGGATCATTCAATGAAGATCCCTTTGTCTTCTTTAGAATATTAACATTTAAAACAGATTTTACTTGTGGTAGATAGATAGTTAAATGCAACATTTAAAAAGGGAAACTTCACATTGTGTCTGTGAAGACTACAACCCTCTGTAGATGACTGAATACTTACAGGAATGACAATAATTGCACCATCATACCTGTCAAATTTCTTGGCCACTTTCAGGTAAACATGTACACAAGTCTATGCAAGAAACACTTGAGAACTGTTTCCAGAGTTTGGCTTCCTCTCACAAATGCTCAGCTATGAAAACATGAAATCACTGACGCTGAAATAGAAATACTTCTTTGTGCACACATATCTACCTCTTATCTTCATAACTTATGACTATAAACATTTAAATAACCTCCAGATTCCAAATTTTCTGGTGATACAAATTAAACAAATGGCTCTGTGTTTTCTCCCAGTTCGTTGTTTTGGTGATATACATTCAAGCACACAAGTTCTCACAGGTGTAGGTGTATCTTTACATTTAAACATGCCTAATGCAGAGCCAGATCCTGAGTCTTTGATGAGCGGGCTTCTACAAGCCATATTAAAGATATTTCCATTGTTCAATCCCAGCTTTTCCCTGCAGACAGTGTAGTTCACACAGTTGCAGACTGTAGCCTTAATTCTTCAAACTGCAAACACACAACTTCCATTGGCTCCACTACAAATAGGGTATACAAAAGGTTCTTTTGTTGGGATCATGATTAGATGACCTTACTCTGAACACAGGATAGAATGGAACTGGAGAACTAGAATCATGGAATGTCCTGGAAGGGACACACAAGGCTAAGTCTAACTCATCAGTACTTTCTGCTTCCTGTTATCATTGAGCAGCATTTGGCCCCAAAAGTGCTAGAGCAGAGGAATGGCTCATGAAGGAGTGCATCATTCAGGGAGAAGATCTTGGAACCTGGTCGAGGAATAACGTGTGGCCATGTGTTCATATTGATCCTGAGGAATAGATTGAGTTTAGAAACACAAAAAGATGCACACACTTGTTCATCTAAAAGCATGCAATTCTATTAGTAGGGTGCATAAGAGAACTTTGGGTGGAAGCCGTGCAGTATCAACAGTATCAGTGTTTGGAAAGCACAGGTTTGTGCACTGTGGATGTTGACAGAGTTGTTGCAAATGCAGTTGTAGAGAACTGCTGTTTGCTGGGCTATGGGGTCATGGTGTGATGTTTAAAAAAAGCCACATAAAACACCACCTTTCTCCTGTTGTGCTCTTGCCTCTAAAAAAACCCAATAAAATCCCAAACAACAACAACCCCCTACAAATGAAGCATCATATGCAGTGGTACCTCTCTGGTGGGATCTCAAGGGGGAATAATCTGGCTGTGTTAAAGAGGCCTAATCTTTACAGTTGTGTTTGTTTCATTGTTAGGCTCTAACAGCGCTTCTGCCCTCACACTGAGGCCTTGCTGAGAAGATGGTATGACAGATTTGGCTGCTCCTCATGCAGCTGGCACCCCTGATGCCAAAAGCCAGAGTCTGCTGCAGCAGGATAAGGAGAGGCTTCTCGGGAGAGGGATGTGATTGTCAGTTTCGCACCAGCAACCAACTCCCTCTCCAAAGGCACTCCAGTGAAGTGGAGGACAATGCCAATTGTTGTTCCTATTAGGGAACTGGTGGAAAGAACAATCACTGTTTGCCCAAGCATCCGTGCTGGCCAAATGCTGCCAATAATTACTTCTAAAGCCTCTGGTTAACTCTGCTCTCCATTTTTAGCATAAAAAAATGCTCTTAAGCCAGAGGTGGGAAAAGCTTTCTGTTTCTTGTGGACTTTTAGGAGTTCTCTTGAATGTTTTCAGGGCATCATCTTGGGTGCAGAAGTGAGGATGGGCTTGAATCTGTGACGGGCTCAGCCAGGTCAGGTGAACATTTGCTGGAAATGCAACCCCTGACAAATAAGGCAATTTTGAAGAAGTACACCTCTGATTTCTCATTGTTGGATCTCTTTATAGCTGTCATTAATAGGAAAAGATGTTTCTAATTAACATGGGTATCCCTCAGAAACTTATCAATGCTAAATTTTTATGGCTAAGTATGGAGTACAAAACTGACAGCAAATTGGAAGCATCGTGGGAATGGTTCAAGGCAAATTGTTCTGGTTTTGTAAAACAAGAAAAACAAAACTGTTTCTGAGACTTTTCTAGGATGCTGGTAATAAATTTAGTCCTCTAAACCATTCAGTCTTTACCCATCTGCCTCCCTTCACAATCCCTCCATGCAAACTGCTACTACTGCTTTGCAAAATACAGTCATAAATATGCATAATTCTGGAGATTTATGGTAATTTTTCAGGATTATCCAATGTGACATTTATAGGACAGGAGCATACATCAATTTAAATGAGAGTGACAAATATCCTTTTTATTTCTATAGTATTTTTAATATTTCCTTGAACTCTCCTGAGAACAGTGTGAGCTGGTAGGAATTTGAACAATATATTTTAAAATTCAAATACTTTACTAGCATACTACTTTTTAAAGCTTCAGGGTTTTAATGCATATCAGGTAGGTATCTGTGCATGCATGTAAGACTGCATTATCTTAAAGCAGATTATTTATGTGCAATGTGAAAAAGTGTTTCTGTAGGTATTTTATATGTTATTGTTCTATTCCCTACAGATAACAATTGAGAGTAAAATATCTCATGTATTGGGCTGATTTCTACAAACGAGTTTGATTTGTCTGATTACTTCAATAATCTGATTACCCACCTGAGAGAACAATTAAGCAAGATTTTCTTCTTATTTTTATTTTAACCACAGTGACACAGATTTGCTGCTATGGCAAACTGCAGTTATGTTCCAGATCTGTTGTATGTCATAAAGGTTTGGATACATTTTTATTAGAGAAATTAACTGAGACATAGTCTAAAAACTTACTAGTTTTAGTGCTCAGTTACTAATTATGAGCATTTTTGTTCTTGGTATTTTGAGTGGCCAGCACACCAGCTAGATCCTCAAATTCATGGTTTCAGTTAAGATTAGTGAAGTTACTTGTATATAAAGGTGCAATACACTCTAAGGCCTCAAAATATCAGTGGATATTTCCCACACAATAGCATGCAACAGAAAGATTGAGAAATCTAGGTTTTTACAAAAAACTATTTGAATTGCTTGTTATATTGCAAATAACAGTGTTACAGGATACTGTTGTAGAATTAATTAATTTGCAAAACAAAATCTTTGTTATTTACACTGCCACATGCCTCAAAATATTCAGTAGTAAAACATGCAACGTCATTATTCTATTATCCTTCAATCTTAAGAGAAATTATTCTATATCTTATTATTTAATTATTCTATATCCTATATATGTATATATCTTATATATACATATATAAGATATATATCTAAAATATATATCATCTATATCTATATCTATATCTATATCTATATCTATATCTATATCTATATCTATATGTGTATATCTTTTGGGCGGGGCCTGTCCTAAAAAAAATTCACTGCAGGTGTGCAGAGAGCTGAATTCCCACTCCCTAATGGGGTCTCTCCAAGGAGGACCAATTAAGGAACAAGACAGAGGAGAATCTGCCTACAGGGACAGATCTGATCTCCCTTCTCAGAGCTGGCAGCTCAACAGGGTTATCACCATTGCTGAGTGCTGGATGGGATTTCCTCCATGCTTTGGGAATGGGAAGGGAGATATATGGGACACCCATACATCTATCTATCTATATCTATATCTATATCTATATCTATATCTATATCTATATCTATATCTATATCTATATCTATATCTATATCTATATCTATCTATCTATATCTATATCATCTATATCTATATCTAATCTATATCATCTATCCATATCCATATCCATATCCATATCTATCTCTATCTTATATACCTATATCAATATAGATAGATATATAAGATATATGTACCTACCTTATATATATATATATGTGTATGTGTGTATATATATATATACACAATATATATATAATTTTGAGATTGTTTTAATTTCCCTCCAAAACCATGATTTATAATTTTATTTATGGCAAGTAAACTTCTGGAATTAAACACAGAGGTTTTTTGACTGGAACACGGTATTGATAGATATTTCTTTTGAATTGCTGAGCAGCAAAATACAATAATTTGGTGGCAAGAATCTGTCTGGTAATCACATAAGATAAATTTGTAAAGAATATAAGAAAGATATTTATTTGCTATTGCTGCTAAACCAGCTTTATTTATCTTAGATTTTTCCATCTATGAATGGAAAACAAACTTTTCTTTGAGAGGTCTGTGAACCGAATAATAAATGTCAAGTCTAAATCCCATATGGAAATCAGTTGGGTTTTATCCTGGGTAGTCTTCAAAATGCAAATGAGGATGGGAAGTTTCCCTAGCTCTGCTGTCAGAGATAGCCAATTTACAGGCATAGGCACATGCTGTATGTCCTGTACCTCCCCCTCACCCCAAGACTTGGTCTCAGCTGCCTACCTTCCACAGAAAACCACAAACCAAGGAAAACGTATCAGTAATAGTGCCCTGTAAATTAGCTTGACATTTGATGCGGGGAAAAAAAATCAAATGCTAAAAGCTTACAAAAGACATGGAAAACAAAAGCCACTCAGGACAAGCACTACATATAGTGTGGATTGAAGGGCTCTGGAAGGTGGTTATTCTCTTGCAAGCAACACACTCAGCCCTCTTTCTCTTTGTTAAGCCAACTCAGTCACTCTTTCTTAAAGCCCCAGCATCCACCAAATAAAGATAAAAAACACCTTGTACTTTCACAAAACAGCCTCCATGTAGCCAAATAACACCAAGGTAATGCTAGGTCTGAGCTCACCTTCATCTTATGCCCCTAAAACTGTAACTTTTTAAAATATGCTGTTGTTAAAAGATAAATTGTAATTATTGATATTAATTCACTCCTAATAAGCCATGCTAGGTAACTAAGATGTATGCCAATATTTTACAATTGGCAAGCAGCCTGTGAAACATGCGAAGCACTGCTGTATCTTGAAAATTAAATTAAAGTAAATATTTTGTTTTCCCCTATATTTGAAGTCAATATTTCTTTTTTGTTTTGTCAAAGAATACTTGAATTAAGAGCAAGCAATTGATGGACAATCACCTACTTCTGTGATCCTGCTTGCAGTGCTGATGGCAATAGGATACAGAGAGACGGAGCCGACACAGACCTTCAGGAATGTTATTATGCTTTATTGTGTCTACATGTCCCCACCTCTGTTCCTCTCCCCCATACCTCTCCCTTCTTCCCTTTCTCCTGTCTTACACGCACACACACACACACTCACATACTCTTCCTTCAGCAGAGCTGGCAGTACTGCATCTCACAACTGCCTACCTTACAGTTCACAAGCAAAGGGGTGTACTGGTAAAAATCATAATCTTAGCATCCCTGCTTCTCTTTATTCATGGATTTATTTACATGTCCTTGTGTTCTGCTTTTTCCCTATTACTACAGTTTATATCAATGGTAGGTCTAGATCCTTGCAGGAATTTTGAATAAAAGTCAATATATTACTGGCATATATTCTGTATTTCCATAATTTAGCTGTTTGATTTTTTTTTAAAGATGCAATTTTTAGAGGTTTATGGACTTACAGATACATTAAAAATATGTTGATTGGCTTTTTTAGTACTTCAACTACTTAAGGTTCTGTTTGTGTAAAATAGCTTGAATAAAATGAATTTATATCCACATATATATGTGTTTATGTAAATGCATTTGAAATGAAAATGTTCATAAATCCTTGTCAATTGTGCTGATAATGGGCAGTGGTAAGATTTTTTGCAGAAGAGTTAAAGTGTTAGAGAGAGAGTTACTAATTTTAATTTTTCTTTCAGTAGAGAGTAAAGAAAGGATTTAACTAGTTCAAAGGAAGCAATTCCTACTTAGCTAAGTTTCAGTTCTTTAGGAAAGCCTTTCATTAGTACATTTTACAATTGCCAAATGAATATTTCCTTTTTTTGAAGAGAAGGATTTCATGAATGACTTATTTTCTAAATATTTACAGAGTTGGGCTTTATTCTGCAAGTTCTTGCAAGTTGCAGCACTTGCCTGAGTAAACCTCTTAATACCAATAAATTACTGATCTGAATAGTTTGTTCTAAGTAAATTTGATGAATCTGGCTCTAAAATTTAAAAATCATTTTATTATTAATCCCATATACTAATTCTGTGTATTTTTCTCCTCCTTTTTTTTTCCTTTGAGATCCACTTGTGAACAAATAATTGATATTACTTTTCCAGAAGTAAATAAATTGCTTTTACTGAGCTACAACAATAAAAGATTTTCACAACATGTACATATGTAGCATCTACTTTTCCTGCCATTTTTATTTGAAGCAAGATTTTCCTCATAAACTCTCCATAAGTAAAATACTACTGCTCTTAATGTGGGCATGCATGCCATAGTATTAAGTGAGAGCAATATCTTTCAAAAGGAGTTAATTTGCAGTCAAATGCAGAACAGTTCACATTAACATTATTCTGTCTGAGGCTTAAAGTTTATTAATTCTGGGGCTTGAGGTTTTTTTTCTTCTGTAAATAACCATAATGCTTTTACAAGACATTGCCTCAGCAGTAAAGCAATTTAGAGTGGAGGATATTTTTAGACTACATTCATTGGAAGAGGGGGAGGGAGGCAGTGAAGTAAGATATACGTGCATTTGTAATTCATATTTGTATTCTGCTTCAATTATACTCGGAGCTTCCACCATGGCTGAAATTGGGAGCTGGCATCTAGGCAGTGCAGCACAGCTGTAAAAAACCATTCAAAACACAGAGCAGGGGTTCTCTCTCCCCTTCGTTACTGCTGCTATTGCCATGCTGATTATTTTTAAAAAATAAAAGTAAGTAGCTGTGGGTCAGGGAGGTATATCTGATCAGTCTGTTAAATAACACTATCAATCCTTCTGGTCCAAAACTGAGATCTTTTCATCCTGGTCTTTCAAGAGCCTCAGTCTACACATTCAAAAATATGACAGAAAAATAAACTGAAATGAGCTGGCGCTAAACATTTAAATTCTCTACTGCTTGGTCTTTATACTTGTGGTCATGTTTTAGATCATCCCCTCCCCACCATACTTTTGCTGATTTCACCTCATTTGCGTGACCTTATTATGCATATAGCCTTTTTTCTGATATAGAGTGCAGCATGGTGACAAAGCAGAGAAATATATACAGAGAAAACATTTTCTCTTCTTTAAAGTTGTTCCATCTATCCGGTATTAACATTTATCAGTATAGTTCAATATTAAATCAGATCTAAGTTCTTGCTGATAAAATACTTAGAGATTTATTATTGCTTGAGAAAATAAGGAGTCAATGTCTAAACTGTCTCCAAAAGTCTTTCGCTTTTATAATATTCTTTCACTTTTAATATTTCTGCTGATAACAATTTAGGCAAACACACTAGTGGGAGGTAACAATTAAAAAGTAACTGTTTATTTATGTCAAGTGAGATATATGCTATATGGCTAATTATATGTAGCTTGATAAAATAATATTGTAAACTGCTGAATTTGACTGATACAGCTCAACATGAACAGCCAGGTTTCAATTCCAAAGATTTCTGGTTGCCTTGCATCTGAAAATAAAGAGAACGGATCCCCTTATTATGTTGTTACTTTCTGGTTGTTCTTATACTGTAACAAGTGTATTTTTTCTTATGGAAATTTAAGTCTGACTCATCCAGATTTCCACTGATTTCATGGATCTGCTGATAAGAGGGAAGGTTTCAGAATACAGTTTCTTGGTTTCTGTCCAGAAGTAGGTGATAGAGACCTTAAAGTTTTCTCCTGGATAACGATAAAAATCTTGCACTGGCTGCTACCAGAACACAGTTGGGCCCACCTTGGGGGAAACAGGAATTAATTTTAAAAAGTCTTGTCCTACAGTAGAATTCTAGAATGTAAAAAGGAAGGGATAATCTAGATGAAGCTTGAACTTCGTCTTGTGATTCTGTAATATTAAGTACCTTCCCAACTGAAAGATTCCTACATGAGAGATTATTTCTAAGATCCCGTGGAAATAGTGGAATTATTCAAATACAATATCATTACATTTCTTTCCAAGCAAGATTTTAGTTGTGCTCAATTTTTACAATACCACCATCCTCCCCTTCCCATAGAAACCAGAAGGCAAAAAGGTATTTTCTTTCTCAAAGGGGGGTGCTCTCACATCATTCTTAAAGAACATGATGCATTACCTTGTTTAAGAGCATTACCTTGTTTAAGAGCATTTCCAGCAGAAATTCCAGCATTTCCAGCAGGTTACACCTCATCAACATGATGCAGCGTAAATAAAATAGCTCGATAATAAAAGAGGAAATATTACCTGTAAGAATTTGTCCATGCCTTTCTGGTGGCTGCCAAAAAGACTCATTTCAGGCAGCAGTCCTCGGTACATATGTTTAAGCAAAATAGTGAGATATGTAGTGCTTTTAATTGTTACAATTATTTTGTTCCAATTGTTTCTTGTGCTGAGTTGTCAGGTCATCTTTCATACATGGAAAAATCAGTTTATGGTTTTTATGGCACTTTTTTGTGGGGAGCTTTCTATAGAAACTGACAGATACAGTCTGTGAGTATGCACGTCAGGGTATCACTCAAACTACCAAACCCTCAGTGAGTTCTGCACACACATCCATACCAACTCTCTGTGCTGTCTTTCCCAAACCAAAGCTTGTTCATCATCCAATAGTTTCACAGTAATTAAAAATGATATTTAAAAAAATCTAAAAGGCTTTGTTGTATCATGCATACTACTATGCTAGCTTCAGTCTTGCTGTGTGTGTGGTTGGCACAGAAACCACCACACTGAACAGGCAGCCTATGCAACATCTTCCTCTGCAGAAGACAGGAGTTCCTTCCTGTTGGCTGCCCACCATGAGCCCTCACCAAGAGGTGACCATCAACATGACCTGTGTCAGTCACCCTGGTGTCTCCTTGGGGAGACATGGAATGAAGGTTATCCTGTAAACCACTGATTTTACAGAGCTTTAATGTGAGACACCTGAGAATCCCTTCAAGATCTCACTCCAGGCACTTTACCTCTGTAGGAGAAATAATATCAAAGTCAAGTGTTGTGGATAGATCTTGCAGGAGTGGGTTTCAGTGAAAGAGTTTCAAAGGTCAACTCACACTCCATAGTGAAATATTTAACTTATAGTCTTTTGTAATGCTGCTGTTTCACACAAATACACTGTTCAGAATGGCAAATCTGCAGGTATAGGAAGTCTAAACTCCTGGGGCAATGTCAGCAGGGTGCTTTTCCTCCATTAGATACTTATGAAGCTGACAGAAATAAGCCGTGGAAGATTTCTGAAGAAAACATAGTTATGAGTCATCACATCACAGCTGACAATTTTGAAAATAAGCTAGAGATGAGGAAAACAGACCAAGAAGTAACCTATTCATACCTTGCCTTTCCATACCCATATCCAGGACAAACCCATAAGACAGGGAAAACAGCTGCCTTCATAGGAATGAAGTTCTGAAGAGTTTCCTTGAAGACTGTCAGATGCAGGAATATATGGGCTTTCCATGGTAGCAAGAGGGGAAGGTTGGAGGGAAGGAGGTTGTTTTTTTTGTTAAAAAACAAAATTTTTAAGATTTGTTTGGTTTTTTCTCTTATTGTACTCAGACAAGATTGGTAAAAAATGAAACTGATTTCCCCAAGTCAAGTCTGTTTTGCTATGGTGGTCTGTTTTGCTATGCTATCTGCAAATTATCTTCCATCATCCTTGATATACTTAAAACAAAGAGATATTTGATATATTTTGTTATTTAATAAATAAGTAATATTTTTTATCTAAAATAATTATTTCTAAATCAATATCCCTATTTGGCTATGTAAGTAACTGAAGATTTTCTCTTGCTGTGATAATAATATTTTGGAATGAGACTTTTTACACTCATGGTTGTGAATGAATGATAATTTCCACATCATGAGCGTTTAGTAATTGTTTAAAATTTTCTGTTGGTGATTGTTTTCCCCAGTAAACTACTTTCTAAGACTATTCAAACACAGAAGAGGAGAGACAACTACAGTGAATCACTCAAAGATGTGAACAAACATTTATTGACATTGATGCAAAATATTCACCAGTCTCTAATGCAGAAGGGAGGCAACAGCTGTAGGCATTCAAAGTCATCTCTGAAGTTTTCAACAGATTTAAAACAGCAAAATAAATCTATTTAGGTTTGGTTTTGGCTTATTCATCAGGTAGATTCTCTACTTGGACTGACTCACCTGCTCTGAGGTAGTAGCTGTCAGTTTTGCTTGGCTCACCATTGTAGTTGCTTTCATCCCACCTTATGTTGCTGGAGATGGTGAGTGGAAGCACTGTTTCAGTTTCAGCTGTTAAAATCTGATTTTTCTTTATATATGTACAAACATTCATCCAGATCCACGCATTTTCACATGTTGATGTTGTAATCAAATACATGCATTTTCCCTCTTATGGAAATTCAAAAAAAATTCCTATTCTACTTTTTACAAAAAAAAGCCAAAACAAACTCAAAACCACCAAAAAAAGCCACCCTCGCTGTTCTCATGCAAGTAGATGATAAGATTATCCTGAAAGTCAGGTTAGATATTTTAAGTCACAAAATGCGTCTGTTTCCCTGCTTTTCCCCTAAGCTGATGCATAAACTGCAGCCTAATATTGTCCTGGATTCAAGCTAGGCCTTTAACACTTTTATACTGATTTTTCAGTCCAGATTGATGGTGGCTGAGCTGTAAACAAAAAACAGTGGTGCCATGATACCCAGTGATTTGGAATTAATCCAAATTAAACATCTATCAATGATTTTCTCACAACTTTGGCTTTGCACCCTATCTTGAATAGAATATATAAGCAATGAGAAAATTTTAACTATTTAATAAAAAGGTTTTACTCCAGAGAATAAGCAAAACCTGAAGCGCATTGCTGAAAATGAGAACCAACCTTGCAATCTTCAGATAGAGCTCTCCAAGGCTATTCTTGTTGCCCTGTGCCTTTAAAAAACAGAATGTTCTCTCTCCTACTTTCATTTACATACATGCATATGTATACATTTATAGCACTCCTACTGTTGCAAAGGGTTTTATATATAGTATCTAAAGGGAAAAAAACCCAAAACACCACAAGCTTTATAACGTTGATCTATGGAAGGAAAATACACTCAGATGTGATTTAAGACACAGAAGGACTGTTTTATTTTCTTTCTGTCTCCTCGTGATTTTATGATGGTACTCTAGTACCATCATAGTACCATCTAGTACCTAATCCTCTGCTTTATGCCCAAAAAAGGTGACCGAATCTCTGGGGGAGTGAGAAGCCTTGGGCTTTTTGGAAGGTTGGGTTTGGGTTTTTTTTTGAAGCCTCACTCCCAAGGCATTCGGGCTGCCATGCAATCTAGTTTTTTCTTGCTTGGCTAACTTGGCTTTTTTGTTAGCCCAGAAGCTTCTTTATACTTGCAGAGGCTGCAGCAGCGATCCTTTTGGAGTCTTTTCCAAAGTCAACTGGACAGTTTGGTTTTGGTCTAAGATTAGAGAGGATTACTGGAAGGAGAGGGGTCAGTGGGGACTGGCAGGAAAGGCGACGGGCTGCTCTGTTTTGGCTCCACACCTCAGGAAAAGCCCAGCTGCTGAGAGAAAACACACCAAACCCACCTGCTTCATCTGTTGTGGAGAGGGGACCGACACCAGTCACCAGGTTCACATCTCTTTGCCTGAACTGCTGCTCGAATCTCATATTTGCTTTTGTTTGTTTTTTTCCCTGAATGCCCATGCCATTTTCTACCCACCATGTGGCAAGCTGCTCTTGTTTTCTTTCCCTGACGTTTTGGGTTTTGTGTTGTGTTATACCACACAAGTATTGAATTTGTTGGGAAGAGGGGTGCAGCAGGGTTAAGGTCTGACATTTCAATATCTAGCATTTATTTACCTTTTTCCTGTGCTGTGTGGGTACTTTGTTTATCAATAAACAGTTTATTTGGTTTTTTTCCACTTTCATTCACTATTATTCATTTCCTATTGGCAGAAAGGGATTGTTGGAATCCTTTTAGAGGAAACAATCATTCCAGGGTGTTTTCTTCTAATCTTGTCTCTAAGCTGAGGTACTTTCCCAATGTGCTCAGAAGCATTCTGCTCAGTTTATAGCCTTATTTCTCAGTATGGTTTTCCCTTCACAGATAGCCAACAAATAACCACTTTGCAAATAAAATTCCCACAGGATTACGATTCTTGTAGAACTGAACGGCCACCAAGCCCACTCCAGCTCCAGATGCAGAGCCCAGAAATCCACCCACCCTAAATTCCACTGAGGGGAAAATATATGTGATGTCTCTAAACACTGCCCACGTACAGGGAAGTGTCTGACCTGGGTTATTGGTTACTCTGTTGGCTCAAATGAAGCTGCAGCCTTGGCTCAAATGCTACAGCTTTGAGGGTGCCACCATCAATCTCTGCTGAGTGAGTAACTGAGAAAAACACTATGTGACAGTATCATAATCGCTTCAAAGGAAGCTTTAGTTCTCACACTGCTAAACTTTCAAAAGCTCAACTGCACAATTCTCTTCCAGTGAAACTTTAAGACAGGATTCCAAACTGACAGTTTTCCAAGATTCTAATGCAAGAAAGGCTTGGCTTTTTATTTTTTGCCATATATGCTCCATTGCCTGACATGCCTTTTCTGTAAAATGGTGGCAAAACAACAAACATGTAGAGCATGGAAGAACAGTAAGACTATCACTTTTTGTGCTGAACAGTTAATTAAAACTGAACAGCATGAATAATATAAAACAGTAGGTAAAGAGGTGTTTGGATTTGCTGTTGACACATATTTTGCTGCTAGCTTTCATCCTGGTTGCTATAATCTTGCCCTTTCTGGGCAGTAGAGCCCATTTTATGACACAGTTTAATGAAACAAACAAAAAGCCCCCTCACCCTGTCCCCCAAAAAACAAAAACAAAAAATCAACCCAAAAAGCCTCAAAGCATAAAACCAAGTGATGGATCATAGTGGTGGTTGTGACAGGAGAGTGGAAGATGTTGACAGAGCTTTGCTCAGGACCCTTACTTTTAAAACAAACAAACCCCTGCCAAAACAAACAAAAAAAACCCAGTAGCCTTACTAGGAACATGTTCAGCTCTCCACACATGTCAAATTCACCACCAGACCTATCTGGCAGAGTCAGAGGAGGAGATGTAAAGGAGATGCTAGAATGAAGAAGAGATTAAGCTGGCCTGGATCCAGCCAGCCTAAATTCTACCTAAATCTTTCTGCCTGTCCTTATTATTTGCTGCCTCTAGTTCTTGTATCTACAGCAAAAATCAGAACTATCCCCCTTCACCAGGAATGGGCAGTTTCTAGATGAAGACACCCAGTCTTGCTCAACTTGCAAAGAAATATTTGAGATTCATCAGGCCATAGAGGCAAAAAAGTGGAGCAGTTAATGCTGCCACTGTATAAGTTTTATGAGTTATAAAAATCATAAAAAATCCTGTTTCTACTATATAAGAAAATCTCTATTTTTTCAGAGCATGAAATATGAACAGACACTACATCAACTTCATCCACCTTACAGGTCCAAGTCAGCTGAGCTGAACATATAATTTGTTATACCCAAACCTTTTACAGGAGGAATGCACCTTGATGCTATTGGTTAGCTCAGTGAGTCTTGCTATATCCTTAACAACTGGGATGAAACTACATTGGAATTTAGATGAAATCTCATCAAAACTTTCATGAAGAAATGATTGCATAGAATTGTAAGGTAATTTGCTTTCCTGTGCTCACCTTAAAACAGGTTCTTAAATTAATTAATTAAAAATATCTTGAATTAAGGTATTTGCTGCTTTCCAAGAGGCTTAATTTTTGTAGAATACTGTTTTCCACCTTTTTCTATATAAGCTACCTTTTCCATTGTCTTAACTTGTACTAGGGAAGCACCTGAGTTATATATATCTGAAAAAAGACGGGGGTGAACAACAACGACAAAATCGGTCTGAGATCTTATTAATGGTTTCACAGATTGGAGATAGCACTAAAAATTCTGAAGATATTAAGCATTCTGTTGAACTTCAAATTAATAAAATATTTCTTAAATTAGGTGGTACTTGTATTATAGAATAATGTATGTTTTAATAAATACCTTCAACAGCATAAGTATTTAATTTACTTCTAGAATTAGGGATCACTATAGAGGGGAATATGTATGGATATGAACACATACACAGTTTTGTGCATACTCTTAAAGAGAACCATAGAGTATATATAGAGTGTATATATATGTATTGTAACATATTTTAACTTGGCAACAAGTGTGCAATTGAGACGGTTACTAGGAAGAGCAGCAACTTTTGCCTTAAAGAGACATTTAGATAGCCATAAATCTTCCTAGTACAGAAGATATTTATTATCTTTGAATTAACCTCTGTAAACATGAGGTTTGACAGCAGAAAGAAATTACAGACATTGAAAAACTTGTGAAAAACGTTTTTGTTCACATTTTTTCTTAATATCAATCTGGTCCTTTGTATTTTTGGAGTGAGGATTTTGCTGTTAAGAACCTAAATTTTCAAGCCCCTGTTTACAGACTTCCCACTGAAATCAGGTCGCACATTTGGAGTAGATGGAATTTCTGAACATGAAGCATATTTTTTGGACTGGGTTTAGCATTTTGATTTGTTTTCTGATGGTAGTTTGAGTACTCTGATTTTTAGAGGGGGGTGCAGGATTTTCAACTTGCATAAGAAACAGTAATGTTGGCAAGTTATTCCTCCTCCCAGCAAAGGTGTCAGAAGCAAAATATACCTATAGTATTAAAATGGTACCAATTTTGTCTTGCTGAAATTATTAGGAAAAGCAGTATTTTATTTTACACTACAGACACAGTGTTTATCATTTACTCTTTACAACACAATCACTTTTAAAATACGCTCAAGGGAGAAACAATTAATGAAAGATATTTCATAATAATTAATATCTTTCTATGGCCAGACTACTATCCATAATGAAAAGGCCATACATAATTTATGTAACCTTGATGAAACAGAATGAGACAGATATACCACAGGCTGGGGCATATTTTCTGCTGCTTTTTAGTTGATATTATTTAAAGAAAACATTTCAAAAGATCATTCCATAGCAAGGAAATTAGTTTTCATGCATATCACTTGGTAAATTGTACTTGTCTCATTTATGTGTGTACATCCTAGTCTGGCTGGTTTTGACCTCATTTTATGTCAGGTCCACCCTGACAGAAAAGAATTGTAAGCAAAACTTGTTCTGGTGAAGAATTAAAGAAAGAAGAATTTGTGATTTTTCTAGCTGAAGGCTTAGAAAATATGCTACACAATTTTACTGCCCACAGTATAATTTCAAATTGTCTGATTTTCTTGTAGTGGAATCTCTGAGGTTTTAAAGGCTCTATAAATTAAGCAAAAGTGATACCACTCCTGTGTTTGCCATGATGCTGAGTATTGTTAGGTAAATAAGTAGTTAGTTAACCTTCAAGGGGATGTTTCATTATGGCAGAAGTCTGGGCAGCATTGTTAATAAATGTGCTCCTAGAAATTACCTAGGAAAGCTTTTGGCTTCACCAACCTCAGAAGAGACTGATGTCCTCAGGTTTACCCAGTCTGACTCTTTCCTTTGGCCCCAGGCATGTGGAACCTTATCCACAGTTGACATTGTCAGTGCACAGACAGCTGGACATACATCCCTTTGGATTTCTTGCCTTTCAGCAGAATTACCTCAGTTTGGCAGAGGAGGTTTCATGCTGGTGTAATTCCAGGAATAATTTCAAAGACATCTCAGCCATTCTCCTCACGGGGGATAAGTCACTAGCCATGCTCTGAAACACAGAATTATCAAGAACTTTAGAAAAATGTTTGCTATGAAGCTTACTCATTTTTTAAAATATAAATCTAACTGTAAATGACAAAACCACCCTTCTTTGATTCTATGTACAATACACTGATGCAGATGTGTACTGCTCCACCAAGAGATGAATCACTAATTTTACAGGTAACATGACACACAAATACCTACACAAAAATTTTGCTCTTTGAGATCCTTGTCTTATTGAATTCATTTGTATTAGAGTAAAAGGTCAAATGAAATAGAAATATGCAGTCCCTAAGAAACTGAAAAGCACTTGAAACCCCCTATTTTTAACCCTAGTTCTGATAATATCTTGTACTTGACCTATAAATAAGCTCTATCTCTGTGTATGCCTCTATTGACGTGAAAAGGAAAAAAACACATAGTTTACTGTTTGCCAAGGTGACTATGAGGATTTTTACAGGTATACTGTTTCAAGGCATTGCATGATAGGTATTACTACTAAATGAGGTTCATGCAAAAATTTTTTAGAAAAATATTTGCTAGACAAAACATCAGCTAAGAGCATGAGCAATATGTAAAATTATTTTGCAGAAGTGAAAAACATCTGTTTAACTTACTGGGGTTTTTTTTTGTACTTAGATTGCTACCATTTTACCAGCTGAAGTTCCAAACTATTTGAATCTAACCAAAAAGACCAGACTAAACTATTTTTCAAGTGCAAAAATACAAGCAATCTGGACTGCACTGAAGCTGTCCCACTTTGTCTGAAATCCATCTTGAGCTTGGCTTTATTTTTTTTTGTCATTTCTATAGCCCAGGAATAGGTGATTGCTCTGAAACAGTCTGCAACATATCTCTGTCTCATTGCTTCCTCACCAGAAAGGATCACATATAGGTTGATGGCTGGCTCTCACTTTCTGGCAGCCAGGGCAGAGCAGGTTATGCCACACAATATTTAGATACTTAGTGAGAGTGGAGATAAAGGTCTACACAAGGTTTATCTGTCCTCAGCACTAGGTCAAATATATCAGCAATCTTGCAAGCAGCCCCTGTGGAACTGGGAAAAAGAGATGGCAACTTTGGTTAAGGAGTGTGGGAACACAACTTCCAGCACCAAGTCCATCTGATGGCACCAGAACTCCTTTCCAAATTCATCTGTGTGCATCCCACACACATAAAGCAGAATTGCATCAAGACATATTCCAAAGCACATCAGACAAATAAAAGAAGAAGGCAGACTACTGAAATGCTAGCTGCATGCTGTTGCCAAGTGTTCAGCATTGGAAAGAAAACCACAGAGACATAAACATAAAAGGAAATTTAGGGTTAAGAAATAATATTTTTAGAGTGTGCATGTGATATAAGAAAGTATGTATTTTCCAGCATTCAAGGCAGTGCCATTCATAACCTGAAGATATTCAATGAAACTGTGTAAAATATCTTTTTTTAAATTTCAAAGAGAAATAAACATACTATGGGTAAGGACTGTATATATATGCAGATATATCTGTATATTCACTGTATATATCCTCCAGATACTGCCATTCTCTGAAGTGAACTAATTTTGCATTTTAAAAGTATGTAATGGCATGAAATACAATAGTACATTTTTGTAGAAAACATTTCTCAGAAGTGCTTTGCTAATCATGTTAGAAACATACTAGTTTCTGGCTTTTCTTTCTTTTCATTAAAAAGTGAATCACATCCAAAGGCTGCATTATGTAGTTAGGAGCTTCTAATCCTTCACCCTATTAATTTGAGTTTATGTTAAATGAAAGGTTCTTACCATTTAGCTGTCTTTCAGGTTGTGCCAGGCTGCAATGCAAGATGTGTTTGCAGAACAGCCTTAATAATAATGTACATCCCTCATGTAGCTGTTTCATAAAGTCACCTCCCCCATTTGAGTTCATTGGTATGACTAATGCATGCAGAGTTCAGCATGTACACTTGGCCCTGAGCCAGTAAACACTAGCACAGTGGCAGGGAAGAGAATCTGTACAGAAGGCCTCTGGATTCAGTATGGGAATACAGGAACCTGCCTCTGTTGGAAACAAGGTGTTCACAGGACAGGGACCTTTGGAAGAAATTAAAACAAAAAGCAGTTCAACTCTGCTTTCATGGCAACCCATTAAACAAACACACAAAAAACCTCTTTACTTCATTTTACTTAATTTCCTAATAATATAATTTCAAATAGTATCAGAATACTTTATGTTGGGAAAAAGAAGGACCATTCAACATAATTTTCTCTGAATTAACTCAGTTTTGAAAAAAAGAGAAATACAGGATAAATCACTAATAGAGTATTCTCTTATTTTGTTGTGTTTATCCTCAGATAATTTCTATCAGTGTGTCATTCTACAAAGAGCACTTTCTGACTGCAGTCCTCACAAACATGCTCCAGTATCCTACTCTTGAAAATAAGTTACTATCACATTAGAGTAACTGCTTCTTCAGCCTGAGTTGCAGTAGGGTTACACTCGAGTAAGGGCTGTCTATAGTGAAGCAATTTTCTATGTGAATGAAAGACCTTCCAAGAGGAATTTAACAAACAAGACCTCAATACTGCAGTATCTGCATTTAATATTATGCATGTGAGCTATCTAAATACTCTACAGGGGATTCTTGAATACATAAATGATTGCAAAATGGAAAGTGACATGGGTTTGATGCACAAGAAGGGACAGAATTTAATTTTGTTTCAACACTATTGCTGTTATTTCTTCCTTTTTTTTCCCCCACTAATTCACATGATCCTATTCCTAGTCTTTTGCTCAATTAATTAAGCCATACAGCCAAGAAAACAGGGTGATTTGGGTTCATTCTCACTGCCAAAAATAAAAAGGTAGGGTGGAGGAAGTGG
Organism: Trochalopteron elliotii; assembly: GCA_024734555.1. NCBI lineage: Eukaryota > Metazoa > Chordata > Aves > Passeriformes > Leiothrichidae > Trochalopteron > Trochalopteron elliotii. The sequence goes on along the minus strand of JANPWX010020199.1, from coordinate 4,008,370 downwards.
TGGGGCAGAGGGAGAGAAAGAGAGAGAAGAAAATTGGGTCCATTCGGTAGACCAACAGATACATATAGTTAAGTGTCAAATCTATCCTTTTATATGTTTATATATGTAAGTGTAATGTTTATATGTACACATGTTAATATATATATACACACACACATTAATTTGGTATATGCTAGGTTCCAAAACACTACAATTTCTCTCATGAAGGAGACACATAAAAAGGCTGATTTCACTTAGTGACAGCATTTAAGGGACTACTAACTTTTTATACCATGCTTATGTGATGCTCCTGCTATGAACTGAGTGAAGAAAGTTAAATTTGTGGTGATTTTTCCATTGAGTATGAGAATCAATTTCTTGAAAAATTAAACTCTTGCTACAACTTCAAACTTCTGAAAACACAGTTTGGTCAAGTCGGTATTTTCCCACAGATTGCCAGACTTTATAAACTAAGTGTTTATAAAATCCTTGACTAAATATGAGAACAATTTTTAGAATTTGGTTGAAGTCACACAAGAAGTTTTTGTTTTATTAACAATATTAGCTGCAAGTGCCACATCACAGATCCTGGAGAGACAGAAATTGTAAATAAGCTAGAGCTGCAACAATTGGAAATGCTAACTCATAATTTTTAAGACTGATTAAAAAATAAATAAATGTCATATTTTCAAGTCCAAAGGAAACAACTTCCCCATTTCAGTGGAGGCATTAAACGTCCCCTCTCCAGGCTGCTTAAAAATGGTCATTCCATTACCAACAGGTTCAAGAGAGAGTTACATGACTCATATCTCCACCCCCTAGGCAAAGGCCCCTTAAGCATCCTCCAGCAGGTCAGCACCCTGCTGCTGCAGATTCTGAGTCTCCTTCAGAGCTTGTTCTAGCTCTGACAGCAGCCTCAGGCCTTTGCTGAGCACCCTTCTCCTGCTCACATCTCTGCTGCCTTGCAGCAGCCCAGCTCCTGGTGAGCCCTGTTACCCAGGAGATCTCGCTATCACCCACCACACATCTCCTACCACTGCTGCTCAGAACAGTCCCCTCCCTACACTCCATGGCTTGATGCATCCTAAATTTGCTCTTCTTTTCTGGAGAAGCACCATCCACTCCCTTCACCAGCTAATTAATTACACCCACCCACACCTCTCCATCTCCCCAGGTGTAATTTCAGGCAGCTGAGCTCACCATTTCCAAGTGATGCTGACAGGAGTTAGTGATACAGATATTAATCCACCACCACTATTACAGTGTGCTGTGGGCAGGGTCTGTGTGAGGAAATGGTTTCCTGTCCTAAAAGCACTAGACTTTTACTAGCAAAACAATGCCTTCCAGTAATTTCATTGAGTTATTGATGCTGACTCTCGTTTTAAATATTTTTTGTTCTTCCTCCCAGGTTCTGTGTCAAAACATCCCTCTTTTTCGTTCCGACTTTCCAAAATGTATTTTCAAGATGACACTGCAAACACTCTTCCAAGCAATCCCCTCAAGCAGCTGTGCCATTTGCCTGCTTACTCTGAAAACACAAGAAGAAAAAACACCTGAAAATACTCTGAAAACACAAGAAGAAAAAACACCTGAAAATAAACTCCTAGTAAGATGATTGATCTTACTTTTTTTTGCTATAATCTCTACTGTAATATAAACAGCAAAATGACACTAGGCATATATAATTGCAATAGGGAAAAAACCCCAAGCATTAATATATTAATACTTGAAAATCTGGTTTCTACAAGTGTTTTTCCATTTATTTCAGGAGCACGAATAAGTGCTTGTCATTTCTGGAAAAATGGATGACATTGGACAAGAAAGCTGAAGCAAGATATTCCGTGAAATTTGGCAGGGTGAAAAAACCCAAACCCAAACTCTGCTATCTTTGGTTTCCCACAGAATATCATTAAATCCCAGGCTTCAGAAGTACTGTATCTCTTCTGTGTAGAATGAAAGATACCGAAATTCTCATCAAACGTGGGTTTGTCACTGCATGTCATCAGTAGCAAAATATTGCAAAGCTGCAAAAAACAGTAAAATAAAAGAATCTATGGGAAAAGTTTATAATATACTCAGAAGATCCTGTAAAAGCACAGATTGTACTAAGGAAATCAGAATAAAAAGTTATAAGCAGTAGGCTGGGAAAAGTGGTATTTAGTGATACAAGGATGTGTACTTATCTGCAGTCAAGCGGAGTGCTCTTATTTTACAAAGTAAGTAAAGCTGAGCCATGTCAGTGGCTAAGATAAGAGATAGATGATACCAGCAGTAGTTTTCAGGCATCAGCAGCTGGCATACTTCTTCATAAGTGGGTATTAAATTAAACATTTAGGTGAGAAGTCAGTTGCACAGCCTTTCCAGAAACTCTTCAGACCAAATGTCTTTGTTCAGAACAAAATCCAGATCCTAGCACTCGGTTAAAGAACTCCAAACATAATAATGAATTGCATGAAAGTCACCATAATGTAAGAATACCAATAGTTTTTCCTATTTGTCTGGAACTTCATGAATACATTCTAAGTCAAATTTTCCCAGGACAGGGTCCACTGCAAATGTAGGCATGGATTTTGCAATTGTTCACAGGATCCCTCAGGTGACAAATCAGGCCCTATTCTGACGTGTTCTCTGGACTCAAACAAAAAAATCAATCAATGTTTAATCAGATAAAGTGAAAGACTGGCTCTTTCTGAGGCATGACGCAACAGTCTGGAACAGAGCAAATGTTCAGTGTTGAACAATGAAATCCTGTGTGAAGGGCCTGAATTCTGGATAGACCCATTTCCACAAGAAGGCAGTGATTGGATGTAGCCCAGTAGTAGGAGCAGTAGGTGAAGAAACACAATCAAGAATGTATGTGAAGAAAATCAGAATATATGATTTTTATTTGGCAATTGGTAGATGTGTGGGAGCAAGTGTACACACAGGGGTTTCCTTGTGGTTATGATTCTCACTTTTCAAATAAATAGTGTCAATAAATGGAGGGATAAGACATCACCTTCTCAATCAAGAGTTTGTAGAATTACAGTTAGGTAGCTAAGAATGACAGCAAGAAAGTATCTCTGTTGCATACACAAGGATATCATTGCACCTAAAAATGAATTCATAGAAGAAAGATTTGATATAAATTGTCTGTAGCTCCAAGAAAAAAGAAAGACAAGTAATAAAAGCATTAAATTGCACGATTTTTCCAAGATCACTTTCAAGAAATCATGATTTTGTTGGAGACTGATTTATGAGTGGTAAGATTTGCCAAAAATGTCAAATCATAAGATTTTTAAACAGTTAAATATTTTAAAGAATACTTCGGCTTCATTTCAAATAAATTACGGAGAAGTATATTTTTTTCACATTTATTTTGTAGGCTAAGGACACAGGAGAATTCTGTTGTACAAATAACAACTGTAGAACAAAAAACAACAAAGGACTCCTCTTAATTTTTTAATTATTTCTTAATTTACGGGAAGCCCAAGCTATATTTGATGTTGGAGTATGAAGCTTATTGAAAATTGCAGATTTTTTTCTCTATTGGAATTTCATGATCCAACTGCTACTACTACTGTTTTAACTACTAAAAATGCAAAATTTTTCTTTGACTTTTTATCTTTGTTAAGCATTAAAATTTCTTGAAACATTTAAAATTTTAGGCATTCAAGTTTTGTATTAAAAATTCTAACTTTTAAAGCACTTTTAACATTTTTAAACTTTTTAAAACTTTTTAAAGATTTCTTAAGCATTGTATTTCCAAAGCAAATATATTTTTTTTTTTGCAAAGGAATTTACTTTTACCATAATCTCATCACAAGTCTGACAACAGAACCAAATGAGACCAGTGATGGTAAAGCTCACAGCAAAAATTAAATTACCTCAGTTATTTAGCAAAAGCAACCTTGCCTTATGGTTGATTATTTCAATATTTATAACTTGCAAAATAAATATACTAACAAATGTTCAACAACATCACACACACCTTACTTTAATTTTGATGCCAAAAACTGGAATTCCCCGTGAGTCCTGCTAAGAGGAAGGTGAGTTTTTCATAATTCAGTTTGCTGAGGATGTGAATGGAGAGGAGGAGACAAAATGATACAGAAGAAGGTGGCCAGGGCACCACGGGTAACATCATTAGCAAAAAAGAGAGGGCAGAAGAAAGCCAAATGTCTAGGTCAAATAAGGCAGGACAATGTTATCAGGAAGTCTTAACACAAAGGCAAAAAAGCCTTGAATTCAACCACAAGGTGATGAATTTGAGACATGCAAAACTTCACAGGGTGTCCCCAGCATCTTGCAGAATTGTGTTTGGAGACTAACTTTTCATCATTGTACATTAGTAGTGAGTGCAGAATTAGGTCCCATGTGTTTGGGAATGTGTCTGGAAAAATGATACAATCTGTTTGTCAGATTATTTTCATTGAAGTATCTGAATGAAATGAAGAAAAATCAAATGTAAGATGAACAAAGTTAATTTTACTATACTGTTGAAAAGTTTCCCAGGGGCAGTAGTGGGCTCCTGTTCTTTTCAAGACAAAACACTTTATGGAACAATCCCTCAGTGGTATAGAAAAACATTAGGTAACCTATTAGGTCTTCACCATGCTTTATTTCTGTGGAACTGAACAGAGCCAAAGCAATAGAGCAGCATTAAGAAATCACAAACACTATTTTAGGGAAAAACCCCTTATTCCATTAATGTTTGTGCAACTTGTGGAAATGCAGGTAAGTAAGTCTTTGCTACCCCACAGAAACAGAAGTACCAAAAATGCTGGTGTTGGTGCTCTCGCAAATATGTGTTAATGTAGATGTCCTAGTCCAGAACAAAATATACATCTGTATTGAAAACTCCCACTTTCATGAAATAAGAAGAATGAAATTTCATTAAATAATATAGGCAACATAACAAGCAAGACAATAGTTCATGTTATACAACACAAGTGTTGAATTAGAATATTAAGTATTCACATGAAAATACAGTTAGATGCCAGAGAATTATCCACTGCACTAACTTTATCTGAGCATAGTACTGTTTTACAGAAAATTACTGTGAAGCCCTAATAAAACCTTATCTATTCATCATTGCATATTTTTTTTCATCTTGAGTACTTTCTGTATAGTTTTGACAATTAGTTTCTCACAGAATACTATGAAAAATATTTTTAAAATATTATTGTGCTGAAAACTCCAATTGAAATAGTAGGTCCTATAATACAAAATGAAGCAACTAAGAAGTCTTGGTATGAAGGCCAGCATTAAATTAATGCCATCCCTGGATCTGTAGGTTTGCAACCAGAATCCTCGAACAGAAAAGTAAAAAGTGCAAAAAAGCAACACTGCTGTGTTGCATTTTGTAACTGTCACTGTTCTGATCTATGAAAAGAAGGTTGCATTCTTCCTTCCACCTTCCAAAAGTAAAAACCTACAGTATTGTAGGAGCAAAGAAATGGCTACACAGAACTATTATCACCCTGTTCTTCAGTGTTAGGTTTTTATTTTGAAAACACTCTACCTGAGAATATTGTAAGAAAAGTCAAGTAGAACTCATTTGGCCCCATGCCTGCTCTCAAGGTGACAAGGGCACAAGGAGAGAAGGGTTATGGACAATACTGAGGGCTAAAAATTGGAAACTGTGCAAGAGCCTGATTGCAGTTATGGCCAGAAAACCTCACAATGACACACCATATCTGCTATTCATCCTGCTCTGTCCCTTTGTAATAGGCTTTGCTTACACATGTATTTTGAAAAATACCACAAAGAAATTTTCAGGGGTTTTCCTTGAAAGTGGGTGCAGCTGCATTCCCAGTGCAACACTGGTCTTTGTATGTACCTGAAAACAGTATCTGAAAATTTGTATTTAATAGGACAAGTTTAGGTCTTTTCCATAGCCACTGTATTCCATCTTCAACTCCTTCCCTTAATTAGAAGTTTGCAGATAACATTTCAACACCTGATTTGTTGTATTTGATTTGGTATCCATTATTTTTTCCCCTCATTGATCATATGTTTATATACTACACAGTGCTTGCTGTAGGAGTTGGAGATACAGTCACTTAAAACAGAGGTCCAGACTACACATTTGTTTCTAACACAGTGATTTTCTTATTGCTGTTACTTACATTGAAGGTATTATTCATGATCTCTACACAGCTCTATAATAATAGTCTCTGTATTGCAAAACTGTATTATAGAAATATGTTGTCAGGCTGGTTTTGCATTCCTTTATTGCTGGAATCTGATATTTCTATTTCAAAATATATAACTAAGTCTCTGAAAAGCATTTTTTTAAAGAAATGCCTAATCCCTATGTATATAGTTAAACTAAAGGCCAGAAACAGAGCCAGAGGCAGTTGAAACATGGTTAATCATATATTCTAGTGCAACATTTTTTGTCTCTCTCCATCTCTTTCCATGTGAGTGATAATGCTTCAGAGGAACATCTTGCCTTAGAGAAAAATGATAAGGCACCCTAAAAGGTTTTTGGCTGATATTGAGGCTGACTTGGCCTTTGTGGATAAGCACATTTCAGACACTCTTCCTGAACCTTTTAACACTGACCAAACATTATTTCTCAACATTCTAAACAAAATCGAATTAGGTGTTTTGGTCAAGAAAGGGTAGTATGAATGTAGGTAATATAAGGTTAATAGATTTCCTTTTAAATTTTAAGGACTTCTAATTTCATCTTTTTTTTCTCTATTCTGTGAAAGGGCAAAAAAGTAGAAAATATAATATTTTAACATCTCAGCAAACCTTTGGCATGACACCAAGCCTGAGCAGGACCTTGGGACTGCTAGAAAAGGATTTGGTTCATCTAATCACTGTGATTTCTGGTTATGGACACTTTGTATTTGACTGTGTGTTGTGTCAGAGGCCTGAGATCCTCAACAGACACTTTAATTATTTTTATTTTTATTTTTATTTTTATTTTTATTTTTATTTTTATTTTTATTTNNTTATTTTTATTTTTATTTTTATTTTTATTTTTATTTTTATTTTTATTTAGCACATAATGCAGATAACCCAAATTAAAAAAAAATATTTCTTAGTGAATGGGAAACATAGTAACGAGAATGATGCTTCCTGGGTTTTAAAATGAGACCAGTTTTTTCTCAGATATGACCTTATAATTGAAGTCTAACTAACGAAAAGCATTAAATGACATCCTAAAGCCAGTGATGAGATGGCAATAATGTTTTATTAATATGTATATTTGTACATAAGCAGATTTGATTAGGAAAACTTTAGTATACATGTCTTTTTACTGAAATTGGACTGAATAGGGCTGAAATGATTTAGTCCATCTTTAAAATTTCCATATTCTGTAGTTTCGATATGCATATGCACACATCAAAGTGATCTTGAGATGTTTTGTACTATGCAGGGTTATAAATTCACCTTGCCTTTTACTGCTTCTATGATGGTTAAGGCTACATAAAATGCACTCTAATTTTGGTCTTGTGATCCTCCTCACGATGGGTAAAAGTCTTTAAGTAATGATTCCAGCCATATACAAGTTTTCCCATTCACATGAAAAAAAAGAGGAGGATTTTCTCTTATTTATGCCAATTTGTTTTTTAAGGTACTAAACCAATTTGGAATAGTTGGCTGGTGTGAGAGATAACCATATGACCTCACAGCACAAGCAATCTAGACACAGAGTTACTTCACTGACTTAAGAGGAAGATCGTCCACCATACTTGAATGATGAGGGTAGAAAACTCAAAGGGTGTATGGAAGAAAGAGGCAGAAGACCTCTGAGACTTGGGAAAAGGAAAAAAATACATATTGGAAGACATAAAGAAAAAAGCTATATGAAAATCAGACAGAAAAGAAACCAGAATAGTAAAAGAAAATACACTCAAAAGACTTGCAGGATTCTCCCTCTCAAAAGAGAGTGGATAAAATTTTGCAGAAAAGGACTACAAATGCAGAGCTTACATTGGATTTTACAGAATAAGGGGCTTTATGCTTTTACAGTACACTTGCAGATAAACAGAAAGATTCATTTTTAAATTTCAATGGAGTATTTTATCTAATAAATAGCCATATCAAAGAAAGAATGCCTTGAAAGTATCTTAAGGAAGCCTTGTCTCAATCATATTTTCTGAGATTTAACACACTGTAGCACTAATTTTATAACATTATTGATGTCCTGTAAAATTACCAAATTCAAAATATCTTCAGTGTCTAGATCTGAAGGACTACCTTAGTTTATGTTCTATATAAGAATACAGTTTCTCTAAGGATTTTGGTTTTAGGTGAGGTTTTTTTTTTCATACAAAACCTTTAATCACGATCCTAATGAATTTGTAATCACTTTTGTGCCACATACAATTTCCATTAATTGTGTGAGAATTAGGCATCCAGTAGAAAAACGAATTGGAATTGATAGCCTGGATCAGATTGACCAGAGTCTCCTGCTGGCCTGCATTATCTAAATTGAAGAAAAATAATTTACAAATAGAAATGGTCCATGATAAAATTACCAGTCCAGAGGAAATGTTTTGTTGTTTTATTTGTTGACTGTTTACCTGTATGCAGTTGACTTTTCATATGACATAACTGTGGCTACTTGAGTTGTCATAAAATACCTAATTCTCTCCTGGAGGGTCCATCCTCATCACTGCTTTTGGCAGTGACCTCTACACATCAGTCACGTAGCTTAACTCAAGAAACACCACTTCCTCTCATTTGGTTTAAAATATTCCTTTCAGGTTTTGACAATTATCCTATTTGTTAAATGCAGTCTGCCTTGCTTTCTATGGCAGGACTTATTACATAACACCTATGACTGTTTCACTTTTGCAACTATACACAGGTATTTGAACAAGGTTACTTAAAGCAGGAGTTAAAACCCCAAAACTAGAGAAATGAATATAATACTGCTTTAGAGCTTGTGTGCTAGGAGGTTACTTTAAGACATTAATGGACAGGCAGAATTGACAGGCTTTACATTTAAGGCAATATAAAAATGAAACCAGAAATACTATGTTGAAATACTGAATGGTAAGGAATATGAGTTGCAGTTCATTCCAAAACAATTAGTATCTATATGTAAAATTTTAATATCAGAAAAAACACAAAAGTATCTCATACTTTAACTGAGAGTGATTATATGAAAAAAATTGCTGGTTTTTTATAAGTAAATAATAAAAAATCAATGCAAAATATATTTTATATAGCTGACGATACTTAAACATAGCTTAGTTATGGTTTAAGAAACTTCTTAAGGGGGGCATATGTATTTCAGCAAACACCAGTAATTTTAGTCCCTAGTGTATTCAATAGATAGATATACTGTGTTTTCCTCAATTTCTTTTGTCTAAGATTATTCATTCCAAAACCTGAAATCCTAACAACTCTGCTTGAAAAACAGCTCTGAATCTCAGCTACATTTACATTGCCATTGTGTAGCCCTGGTTCATTGCTAATTGAGTTAGTTTACGCTTTTACCTACCAGAGCATTTTCTGGGTGCTTCCCTTATGTTTTCAATGTAAACTCACTGAAAGCCTCACACTGATGCCAGTGACACTCTCCCCTGTGCAAGACTTTTGATTATCTCAAAATTTATAATACAGTTATATTTGGGGATTTTAAATCTCCTCATCTTTCTCTGGATTTCTTTATCTATTCAAATATTTTCCCTCCTACTTTCAAAGTGGTCACTTCTACACTTTCCAGGAGTGTTGGTGGGTTTTTTTGTTTAGTCTTTTTTTTTTTTTTTCTGTAAAACATTATTCTCAATTAAAAAGTTTGGCTTCTTTTAGCACAGCAACAAAAAGATTTCCAGTCAACCTAACTGAAACAAATTAGGCCTAGGAGGAAATAGAATACTCCTAAGACACTGTGTCCCTCCTTATCTTGCCTTCCATACTACACTCCGTATATTTTTTGTCATGGAAACATTCATAGCTGTGTTTTGTTCTCAATTTTGTTCAATGGCATATACTGTGTATATATATATATTTTTTAAATCTAAAGACATAGCTAAACTAGGTGGAAAAACATCATGTCAAATCACAGATCGTATTGATGTATTAGTTAAAGCTTGTTCAATATTGTGAATAGATCATGTGGTAAGTGTGCCAAGTATTTTTTTTGGCCATTACTATAGCTCTAAAAAAATAAAATTTGGTTTCTTCTGGAGGCAGCATATACCCTTACAAAGTCAGTGTGATTCCCTCACTTTATTTTGAGGGAATCAGAAAGATGCATCCTCTACTTTTTAGGTTTTCATACATTGTGCCATGAATGTCACAGCCTCTGCATGCCTAGGGCCACATCTGTCAAAGGCAGAACCATTTTTAGCAAAGGATGCTAGCAAATACTCACAGTAGTGAGTCTGTGTAAGACCTCCATGGGAAGAAATGGGCTGCCATTCTTAACCTGGGGAAAAAAACAAATATTTTTATTCACCTCCATATAATACCCCCTCACATTCAAAGACAGATTATTTTAAAGTGCTTACGTTTACATATGAATTATAAACCACTAACTTATAGGAATACATAAAATAGATAGGCATATAATATAGGACATAAAAGCCAAAATTTTTGTCTTTAGGAGAAAACTTAGGTGCCTAAGCATGTAACCTTTACGAGTGTAAAAAAATCTTGTGTGAATATACTCTATAAGATTTTACTTGCACTGCTGTAAATCTAAAGTACCTCCTCTGACCTTAATAGCTTTACTCAAGATGTACCCCTTGTACACATGAGATTAAAATTTGGCCCTCTAACCTCAGTTAAACTCCATGAACACATAATATCATACCATGAAAGTCAGGATGGCTGAAACAGGCCCTCTGCATGAGACACTATCACTAGGCAAATATTTAGACAGTGACTTTTAGAGGAATGTTTAGGCCTATAATTGGGCTTAGTAAAGTCAGTAGCAGTCTTAATTACTCACCAGCAGTATCCCAGGGCAGAATACTAAATTTAGAGCAACTCTGTATAGTTCTCAGAGCCAGTTTACTTAAGAAATAGTACTTTTTAAAACATACGCTAAAGCACAGAACAAGATTAAGGACAATGCTCTGTCTTTGAGGCTTTTCTCCAGCTGAAGAAGTAGAAAAATAAAAGTTTTTCACTTTTGGCCTAAAGAAGACCCAAAAGCCAAAATATCACCCTTAACTTCTACTTCTGCCTATCATTTGGTATAAATTCTTCTTTCATTTTCCAACTTTCATATGGCTACCACTCTATCAGTATACTATTTTATGAGGGAACAGATTCTTTCCTCTGTAGGAATCTCACAGTGATCCCCCACTAGGCAACAGTTTTTTTAGCAGAAACTCCTATTAGAGTCAGTGGGAAGTTCTAATTAAAAATCCATGTCACAATCTGACCCAAAATGAGTAAAAAAATCTTTGAGAAAATCAGGAAATAAATGACATCTTAATTCAAAATTGGAGGCTTTGCATGAAGTCTTAAGAGTGAACACTGAAGCATATGCACTGTCTTTGGCTTTAGACTGTTTTCCAGGTACATAGGGAAAAACAATCAGATTATAAGTGGATTGAGAAACAGAGAGGAAAAAACAAACTCATGTCAATTATCTGTGTGCAGATTTTTGCCACATTATGTTCCGCACATTTCATGCTTAGTGAAAAAAAAGAGCTGCAATTATCAAGTATTCCTTTTTGATTGTTATTACTTTAGAGGTATAATTTACATTCTTAAAGTGTTCCTACTTGCTTTTAGTTTCAAACAGCTGTTACATCGCTGACACGTTGACAGTATCATATTCACTGGCATTTATTTTCATATTGTATGTTGCAGTATTTTTCTGTTAACTATTCAAAAATACAACCTTCTTCAAAATAGTATTTTGATTTTCATCTAAAATTAGTACATTTTTCTCTTCTGACCTCATTCAACCAAAACACAGTGCTTGTCCTCAGTGAAAGGAAGAATCCTTCAGTAAAACGCAGGATAGGAGCACACAGAGCAATTATCCAGGGTATCTGTTCTGATATCCTGCATCTCAGCATTTAGGTTCTGTGCTTGACTGTTTTATCATTAATATTGCAAGAGTTTAGATATTCACACAGCACATTTTACAGTTAGGAGAAAAGAAGCTACTTCATTGCTCACTGGTAAACTACAAAATATTTACAAAGAGCAGATCACATACAAATCTTGACATCCAATATATGTCCAGGGTCATTTTTTTGACATATTGAATTCGTGTATAATAGTAATCATAAATGCAAAGTAGAATTCTTCGGTTATTTTCATATTACATCTAGTAAACTAAAACTTAAGAGTATGTCCTTCTTACTAGGGCAAGGGTGTAGTCCAGTATATAAAAATAGTTTTTATCTCTGTGCAGTGCTTAGGATAAAGGGTTCAGCAACAAGAAAAGACAAGGAATTTTAAATTTGACTCAGTTATAAAACAGCCCCCACCTTCTACCTACATGAGGAATGCACCATCTATGTTCTCCCAGACTGATAGGAGGTTTGACCATCCAGTCACAGAGCTGACTGATTGCCCACTGTGTAGTATTTGCTTATACTCATATGAATTTCTTCTAGGTGCCCCATCAGAAGACTGAGATTCTTGGATGGAAAGTGGAAGTGTACCCCAGCTCCACTGAGGGCAGTCAACTAAAAAGCTCCCACCTACTTATTTTCCCAATCTATTCTGGATTTGTGGAGATTGGTATTAAAGCTCAGAAAGGAACAGCCAAGTTTTATCTGCAGGTTGTTCTGTCAGAAATTCCTGATGTCCTACATGACATTGCACTTATTTCTAGGTTTGGGTCAGAAAAGAAATTTCATAGGGGTCATCTACTCTGTCTTGAGATTTGACTTTATTGTTCTTTCCCTGCATTTCAAGAAGGAAGTTATGGTCTTTCAGCTGTTGAGTGTCTACTACATGATGCTGAACGGTCTCAGCTTCTATTAAAACTAAAATCACCATGTCACAAAAGGCACTTCGCTTTTTGCAAGTTTTTGTCTTTGCTTGGTCCTGAGGGGAGAAGGGCAGGGCAGGAATTAACCTGGCCAAAGCATTAAAGTTTTGAGAACTTCAGTTGCTCTACCTAACCTATGCATACTACATGTGGCTGGGTTCTTTTCCCTTCGTTACAGAGCTTTAGTTAAAGTTTAGAGACAGACAGAAAAAGCAAGAAAGAGAGGGAGAGAGAGAAACAGAGAGAGAAAGAGACAACCCATTTTAAAAAGTATAAACCATTTATTTTTACCTAATTTCAGAATTTGCTTACAAAGATGTAAAATTCTCAGTTGAGTCCATCAAGATATAACTAAAACACATCAAAATGGGACTGGTATTAAATGCTCAAATTTAGGAGAAAAGTAGTCTAATGCACCCCAGACTGATTCTTTCCTTATGAAAATTTCTTTCTGATTCCTGTTTTTGAAGTTGAATTCCCTGGATAAACTCATCATAAGGATTATACTGACATAGGCTTTTTATGAAGGTCTCCTGAACTCAGTGCTTGACCCCAGTGCCAGGGAGACTCAGCACTTACTTTCTTTGTTATATAACTTACTGATCCAGTTGTCACCCTCATCCTGAAATCCAATTTCAGTTGTTATCTTTACTGAAAAGATGATCACAACAGTTTATAGTCCTGGAGACCACCACTGTAGTCAGAAGTACAAAACCATTTTCCTAGTTGCCTGGAGGTCAGCCATGTTTTCGAGTAAAATTTCAGATTGCTTTCCTTGTCTTCTTCAATAAATTCACTGAAATTCTTTGGAAAATAATTATTCTGTGTAGATTCATTCCATTTATTTATCATAGTTTTCTAAAATGAGTGATATCTCGGCTTTTCAAAAGCAGATGGCCTTTCTAATAGTTATTGCAGATAAACATTTGAATTTAATTTTATCTTCAACTGACCTTATATGTACAGGAGAATCCTTTGCTTTCTAAATGGACATTTATCTAATACTTATTGGTTTTATTCAAAAGATCTCCAGACTTCTCTGGAATTAATTTCAGGATAAGAAGATCTGACAAATTTTAACAAAGTTTTTGATTGGGTGAGACACTGACATACAAGTTAGGCATCCACAAGCTTTTGCTGTTCAAAACTTACTGAAGGTGATCTATTTAATTAGCAGTTAACTGCCAAAGCAGATCAGGAGTCCTGCTTTCTGGGAATACTTGAACTGAAGAACACCTACCCTAAGGCTTCCTAATTTTACATTAAGTTGGACAACTCTTTCTCCTATACCAAAATATTAGGACTACAAGTATGAATATTTAGATGTCCATAGTTATCTTAAATGATATATTGAAACTTTGCATCTAGCAGCTCTTAATCCAAAAGTGAAAGACACCTTGAAATGTCCCTTAGTTATTGAAATCAGCTGACTTCTCAAAATAAATTAAAAAGTTTGTGTGCAATTGATTCAAATTTATTTTTTTCCAAATTGCCCTGCTTTCAACTCCTTTACTTGTCTAATGCCATCATAGTGCAAGCTGTCAAATTGCTATAGCACTCTCCCTTCACTGAAGAGAAATTGTCACCTAAATGTGCAGCTAACATAGAAAAAAAAAAATGCAGTTGCCAGTACTCAGAATGATAAAGCATAAAATCAGACCAAGATCCAAACTGGTTCCTAAGCAGAACTCTTGAGCATATCTATGCTTTAAGGCCATGTCTAAACGGAAGACTTATTTTGACAAAATAACATAGCAGATGTTCACTAGTTAAAGCTTACTAAACACCTTACTCATATACAATGCTGAACATTCCTTAATTATTCATGTATTAATAAACTCCGAGTTAGATACCTGCAGTAGCAACTCAGCTGTGCCCATTATTGACTCAAGCTGATGGCAAACTATGAGTTTTCAGTGAAAATATGTACATTTAGGTCTTTCATGGAGAATTTCAAATTAAAACCAAAAATATTATGAAAGAACAATAATTCCCTCAAGTTTTATTAATATATAAAAAATTACTTTTAAAAAGATATGTAATTTTGGAGAAGGTAGGTCATCTCTCAAGGTCTTCTGAAAAACAGAGTTGAGAGATCACCCTGCTTAAAAAAATAATAAAAGCCTCCAAGTAGTAAGCTTCACAATCAAGTGTACTTTATTTTATTATTATTAAACATTTATGAAGAATTTCATATATGAAATGCCTTCTCTCCATCTTTGTATGCATACACATCTTATACATTTATGTAAACATATGAGACTGCACATATAATTCCTCACATACACATATACCCATGCTAAACATTTTGTAAGGATGCTATATTTCTTCAAATATTTTTGCAAATAAAGACAGGAAAAGAGTCTTGTTTTATTCCTGATTTATATGTTAAGATCAACAGGTCACATTTTGATATTTTAGAAACTCCATAATTTTATATTTTATTTCATTAATATTTCATTACTTGAAATTTACATTTTATAGAATATTTTAAATGGCAATTAACATAAAAGAACAAGTTTAAAAAAATGTTAGAATTCTTCCTATATTCTTAACTGATAAAGGGAAATTTGATGTCATTTCCTTCAATAAATTTTTTGCTTTTGTGAGAAAGACTAAACTGTTTGTTTTGCACAATATTCATTAACATATAGTTTATCCATCTATAATCTGTCGCAACTTATTGTATAGAAAGATTTACTACTAATTTATACACATATTTTATACCTATCTTGAAGAAAAATCATGTAGCAAAACCACAAATCATCATTTTGTTAAATTTACTCAAAGAAAAAAAAGCTTTTTCTTTACTTACTAAGTTTCAGACCTTAGCATTTTGGAAAAGCAGTTCCAAAACTCTACAAACTTTGTTGTAATAATCCATTTCTATACAAATTCATGATATTAAGTACAAATTGATCTGGAGCTTTAACCTAGATTATGAAAAATAAATTTCACAAATACACTGTAGAATGAGTCTTTACAGCAAAATTATAATAAAACTTCTTATTGTAAATTGCTGTGCAGATACATTCAATTGCTGTATAAAGTCTATCCTCAGCTTTGCAGTGCTTTACATTCTGACTGGTTGAAGAGCCTCTAATTCTATTAATCACTGCACAATTTTTTCTCTGTAAGTACATGCCCTATATATCCTTTCCTGCTGTTTGATAGAGTGAACCAACAAGAGAAACTGGATGTACATAATATATATGGAGCTATTTTCTGACAATTTTACTTCCATAATCCCCTACCATATTTGTTAGGTTAGCCCTAGAAAACAAACTTTACCACCTTAATCCTCATTCAAATACTGCAAAAATTCATGATGGATTATTATTATTGTTATTGTTATTAACAAAACAGGGCTGGTAAACCCGAGGGGAGAAAAAAAAAATCTTTTAATTCTCTTCTCATTTTTAATCAGGGCAAATACAAATTAATTCTGTTAACCATCACTGGGGACAACAAAAGTCAAAATGTCAGACAATATTCTGGCTTGTAAAGGTTGATTTCTAACACTGATGTCCCCACAGCAGAAAGATCTTCTCAGTTACCCCAAGGGACAGCAAACCTCTCACCCCAAAAGCAGCAGCTATGTATTTGCCCTCTGTGTTTACTTCTGGCAGCAAAATCATCCTCTGCACTGGCGTGGAGGAAAAGACAGCAAGCACAGAGTATATGAGGGGGGAAACAAGAAAGGGAATGTGGAGAAATTGCAAGAGACAAATCCTGCGAAGGCTATACCCACACTTGCACCAACCCTTTGTGACATTTAATACACACCAGGATAAAGCTGGCATCATGAAATGGCATGGCAGTATTTGAGCAAGAAAGACTGTATGAGAAAACATATAACGCACTGACTTTGTCATGACTAGTTACTATTGGAAATTATAAGTAAAAAAAAGTTAAATTAGGATCTCCTTCCCATTCAATTCCTTCCAATTTGGATTTCCTTCTGATACTGTGATTCTGTGATTTAGTGTTGACAGCTCTTTTTTCCCCTTTTATTTCCTTTTTTAAAAAGCGTACAATTTCTATTATTTTTGAAAGGTATTTTTTTTCTCAAATTAAGCATACAATGATACAAAGGAATTCTGCGCTAGAGTAAACTCTCTCTGGGTAGTTCAATGTATATTGTACATAACATATCATATATATTGCATATAGTATTTATTTTTTACATATGTATGTGCATATGTAGATGTGTGTATAAATATAGACAGATAAAAATATAAATATAGATATGTGTATATATATATAACTATAAATGGTGTACAGTTGTGATGGTGCCAGTAAGACATAGAGAACAGCTCAGAGACACCAAATCAGCTCTCATATCATGATGTCAAAATGCTTGAATTTGGTGGCCTGGACTATATCTTTTGTATTGAAGAAGGTGGCTGAGCATTCATGCCATGTTCAAATTGAAAGTTAAGGATGAAACCAGGACAGATCCCTCTGAAAGTAACCTGGTCTGGTATTCTGTCAGTGTCTACTCAAAGACAATAATTTATATATTATTTGATACTCAGTAATTGTAACCTTCTACAGGCATTCATAAAGAGATCTTGGTTTTGCAATAGTACCAACATCATTCATTGACTTCAGTAGAAAGATGCAACCATCTTTAAAAGACAGTGCAAACTGTCTAATACACAAAAAGTGAAACATACCTTTTTTTGACCATTGTAAACATGTTGCTATAGGCCATAATATAGTGATATACAATATGCTATATTTGTACTTCTCATACTCACAGAAAGGAGTAATTCATACACTGTGTTACCAGAAACTGTGAAAAAAAGGCAAAGGCAGTAGATATCTATGTTAAATAAATGGGAGGAATGTGCCAATATCTAATGTAATTAGACCTTTGGGATCTTTAGCCCCTTTCAATTTCTGATTTTTTAAATTTATATTTTAAGATAAAATTTGTATTCCTAATACTCCAGTGATGGTGTCTGAGCAGCAAATGCTATCAGGATAAGTCTCTATTATACATGCTTCTCAAAATGAATATGCAGATGAACTAGCCATATTTATCTTTAGAAAGCTTTTTATTTGAAGATTTAGCCTTAGGCAAGAATATCACCTGCAATCAACTAACTATCTAATGATAGAAATTTAGAGATGTAAAAAAAGATCTAAGAGCTGATCTGGTCAATCCTCTCAAGAATGCAGGATTGTAACCTGCAATAAGTTCTCTGGAGTATTCTTCTCTCTGAGCTTAAATGGACCAGGCTGTGGAGTCAACATTATTTCCTTTCAATCTAAGGCACCACCCATCTCCTCACTAGGAGTTTTCAGATACTCAGACAAAGATCTCCTGTGCTCATGTTCTTAGTTACCTTTCCTAGGTACACAGTTGATCACATCAGCATGGCCCCAAGGTTACACTGTGTTTTGTGTTTTATTGGCCAGGTTTTGGTTAACGTCAAGAAAACTCTGGGTGCATACAAAAAATTACCAACACAATGCAAGCCTTTGGTTGCTGGAGTTATTCCCTATCCAAGCACCTGCACATACTTCCCTTGATCATCAGTTAGCTTAGTCACTTCTTGTAAGTTTTTCTTCTGAAGCATTGCCTCCATTCTGTTACTTTAATAGTTTTTCCTTTTTTTCTTTACATCTTCTCAGTTTGACTTATTATATGCCTTTTTAAATGGCAAGTTGCATTCTAGGTAGTCTAATATTCCTATGTCAAAATTATGGCTTCCCAACAGGATACTTTAAAATATACTCCATATGAGGCATTGCTGATGCTTCTTCTTTGTGTTAGTCTTTTCTTTTAAATCACATTTTATCCTTGTAAGTTGTCTTCTTGACCCTTTGGTCTCTTTCTATTACACAGTATCTGTATCTATTGAATACTTATTTGTGTTTCAGATTTTTTTCCTCTCATATATTCATTGCCTTTTTTTTTTAGATGTTAAATTTTACATAGAGTTTTCCAGAAAATATTGCTAACCTGTCTTGATTATGCCTATTCTTTTGCTTTCCCCACAAGTTTTATGGCATCTCCAAATATAGTAACATGAGTTGTTTCTTTTGCACTCTCCTAATTATTAATAAATAAATACATTCAGATTTAAATTTAGTATTCATAGACTTAGACAATAAACTTTTTTAGAATTACTAAAGTACCTGGAATTATTTAAACTCTTTTTTGGGGGGAGGGGGAACATCATTAATTTTTTTTTCATTATTAAAGTATTAAAATTGCATGTTCTTTAGCTTATTTTTGGGTCAACTCATCATTTTGCACTTGAGAATTCAAATATCCTGTGATCTTTAACACTATGTAACTGGTGGCAAGTTAGACACTGGGTTGGGCTTCACCTTATGGAGCTAAACTACAGGAATGATAACGTGTTAAAAACAGATCAAAATCCAGTTTAAAACTGAAAATACAGAAGATTGTATCCATTAATGAGAAACAGCAGTTTACGCATGATAGCATGAACCTAAGATTCTGTTTTAGCAGCTCCTAATTATAGGAGATGCTGGATTTAAATGACACCACGAGACAATTAAGACTGCCTGATAAGCAGGGACCTTACAGGATTGGCTCAATGACTGGGAGTTAGTACAGCATATTTTTTATTTGATAGCCTACATTCCTACAGATACTTGAATATATACTGCTGTGAAACACTCATAAAAATATACACAAGCTTACTTTTTCACAGATGAAAGTGGATTAACATTTCAAATTTCACTGAGAAATTAAACCTTTACATCATATAGAGTATCTTATGTTTACTGTGTGTACAGTGAGGGCATGTTTCTGTATATTGTATGTTATTAGCAGAATGTGATCAAATGGCTTTTGTTTCTATGAACTGGAATATCTCTTCAATGATACTCTGTTCATTTTGCAGATGTTGAGAGACATAAGCAAAACCAGTGAGTATTTCTAAACAAAAGCCTTCAAAATTGTATACTTTCAAAGAGACATAAATATTTCAAACGTGTACTTCATTTATGCTCAAAATGGAGACTTTCTCTGGGACAATTTGCATGGTTCAGCATTGTCTATCAGCAGCATTTAAAACAGGAGTAGAACCTTTCACATGCAGCATTTACAAGTCACCACTTGTCATTAAACGTACCTGTATGTTCAATAGGTTTGTAATAATAGCCTTTAATTAAACTGCAGACTGTCAGAGGGTTTCTTTTGAAGTTCTTAATTATTGTTGTATCCTGTCTTTTATGCCACACTTAAGGTTAAAGTAATTAATTAAAATATACCTACAAGAGAAAAAAATACTTTATATGTTTTAATTTAATTTCTGAATTTCAAGGTTTTAAAAATAATAATGGATGTTTTGATTCTCTTTTCTTGGAATACCAGAATGTGACACACACTTTAAAAATCAGTAGATTTTTATGGGAATAATCAGTAAGCATGATGCATGTAAATGAGCTATTTTCTATTCATGGCTGGCAAAAGTGCTAATTAAATCGTTGGTATTCAAAGCTATGCTCGTTCATTGTTTAGTGACATAGAAATGCAGTGATGTGTGCCAGCAGACATTTTAAGTTGAATGTTTTCTCCTCTATATTCTTTGCCATGAAATGGTGGCACCATGATGAGAACACTAGTGTAAGCAAAACACCGAAATATGCTTTAATAATGTTTTAACCATGGAGCGTCACAAGTCTAGTTTTCTAATGAATTTTTAATTTCTTTCTTTGCATGAAGACATTGTGAGTTATCACTGATGCATGTTAAATCATGCACAGGAGTCATTTTCTCACTACATTTACATAAAATGGCTGAATGCTAATGCACCAAATGGGGCTTACTGTATCCGGTACAGTAAATATACCTTTGCAGGTTTTCTGCAATCAGTCTTCTGTATTTCGTTATCAGCCAGATACAGCTTTTTTCTGAAAAGGGAAAACAAAAACTATTGTGTATACACTGAGATCTGATGATGCCTGTGATGATTTCTACAGGGTGGTTAGAAACCGGTCTAGAATTAAGATTTGCATGAGACTGAAAATAAAGGTTTTGCAAGTATAGCTAAATGGACAGCCTAGTGCCTCTAATAACCACCAGGCTGCTTATTGGGTGTTTTCACATTTAGCACTGAATACTGACTTGAAAACACCCATAACCCATTGTTTTAATTTTGCAATTACTGATGCACCTCTAACCCTCCCTGTTAAATCTATAGCCATCTCCTCACTGTTCCTCAGTGCAAGTTAAAGCTGCTCTTCTTCTCTTACTGTTACATACACTCACCTTTCACCCATATTAACTCTTCCCTTCTTGTCTTCCTACTAATAGAAATCCTATATATTAGCCAAAATATATTATAATTGATAGCAAGTTCACAGTAAGAATGGCACCATTGTTGCAACATTATTAACCCAAAACAAACTCCCTACATTTAATGAAGGAAACTTAGTTCTCTCTGTCTTTTTTATTTTTGATATCTGGAGCATTTTTTGACCTGGTGTAAAAAAAGTTGCTGTTTAAAAATAAATGTATTCTTTTCCCTACACTTATTTTGAGTTAGTAGTGATAAATAATTAATTAATTCATAATATATTATTTAGATATTTCAACTACAATTATATAATTTATTTATTGGTAAAAAAATTATATAATAACACTTCAAAATCCAGTGGAAGGGAGAGATATAAGAAGGATATCCAGGAATGTGCATAATGACTCTGGGCATTAGATTAACTTAATAATATAGTGCTGTGCAAGTTTTTCTAATATATTACATGGCTGTATATGATTAATAATTTTTAAAAGATTATTTAATATATATATAATTATCTTTTTTCTTCTCAGTTTTATTTTAAGCAAAAGACTATTTAAACAAAGACTAGGAATTAAATTATTCTATAGGAACTAAAGTATTATTCCTACAAAACTGGAAGAATATTTAAATTTAAATATTATTTACAGTATCATCCCAGAGTCTCTCTCTCCTTCGACTGTCGTGGGAAATGTCAATTTAATTACAGTATCATTAAATGGTTACTTGATTTTGTGTAATTTAGTCTATCCCTTTAATCATCAGTGGTAAAGGACAATGCAGGGAAAAATGCAAGTTTTTGTTACTGTCAAAACTCACAGACTGGGGACAGAGGAGACTCACTCCTGGTAGCTGTCTTATGGATCTGTATTATGAAATTGTGTTTACTATGGTTATTCCCTCAGCATCAGAGGTCACAGAATCACAGAAGCACAAAGCTAACTAAGCTGGAAAAGGCCTTTGGGAGATAAATGAGTTGGAGTGTATGGATACAATGGAACATAGTAAACTCACTTCATGATGGCACAAATGCTGACACAGATCATAGGTTTCCAGACTCAAAGTTATGAGTTTGCATATGCCAATTGTGTCCATTCTATAAAAGAGGATCTTCATAGCTATTATATGACCCCAGCCATATATGGAGAATTATGGGAATTTAGACGAAGACATAAAATTAATATTTTTAAATCTCCCAACAATATATTTATGTCCACTGGTAAAATATTGCTAACTTAAAATCCCAAGTATTCAGCTGAAGAAGAATCTCTGCAATGTATGCTTACACCAACTACAGCCATAGAGAAGTAGTCAATTTTGAAAAAATTTTCTAATGTGGAAAAAAAGTGAAGGATTATCTCTGGCTCTGTTTCAGCCTGTACCACCACCAGCCTGTACCCTCCTACACACCTAGAGTGAATTCTGAGATGCTACATCAGCAATTGCTTTCTCTGATAGGAAATAACTAATTCATATATATATATATGTATATACAAAACAAAATTAATTTTACCTATTCTGATCTACCGAAACTGCTGCTGTATTAGATGAGAGGAAACTGCGTATGTGTGATACCATCCTTGCTGTGCAGGTTTTCTGTTACTGACTCCAGCTTTCTCATACAAAGTTATTGCAAGTTAGATTCCAATTACATTACACTAGTACTGTTATTCTGATGATAATTATATTATTTTATTAGACCTTAAAATCTTGTTTCTTAAAGATAGTATTCTACATGACAATGACACTGGAGTACTTTTTATGCTAATGTCCCTTTCAGTCAACTGACATTAACAGAGAGATATTTTTAAAAATTGTAGTTAAATAATTATTACATGCCCCTTTTCATTGACACAGGCTTTATTCTGAAGGAAAAATTATCCCATTCAGACTATACGGGTTGTTTTTCAAAGGGTGAAATGCTACTCCTTTTTTAGTCAAAGACAGACCTACCAAGTTTTGACCCAAAGCAGAGAATATTATTTTTTCCCAACAAACTCTTCTAAGACTCTAAAGAGGACAAACTGCTGACTATCTCACATATTCATTTACTTAAGTTCATTTTGACCTGGCTCCTACTTTCCCCATGCTGAGGTACAAACTGGAGGTCAAAAGGCTAAGCAGTTTCCTGTGGACTGGCAGTTTCTTTACTTTCTTTATTACCTTGATGTGCTGATCTTTCTCCCTTCTGCAACCTTGCTCACGCACCTCACAGTACCATCAAAACCACAACAGTCATTAAGCAAAGAAGATCTGGGTTCTTATCACACACTACACTTCAGCACAGATATTTAAATCATCAGTGTTTAGGAGGAGTGAATACCCATTCACTGTTACTCGTGGTGTGAATCTTGAGCCTGTTCTGGGCAGTTCCAGGTGCTGGGCTTCAATGACCCCTGTGGGTCCCTTCCAACTTAAGACATTCTATGATTCTGTGCTTCAGATTTCAGTAGGAGCTGAACGAACTGAGAAATATGACAACAAAGCATCTACACCCAGAGGGGAAAAATGAGTTTTGCCCTGAACTCAATGTACCCCATGATTTTTCCTACATGAAATAAAAGTGTTTACCATTCTAGCACTAATCACTTCTAAAATGTGTTTTTATGGTGTAGGCCAGGCACGGAAATTTCAGAGGCAGGTGGTTATGGATTTTTAAACGAACAGCAGAGCACCTTCTCTATGAGGTGACTGCAGTGCCCTCCAAAGGGCCTTTTAGTGGTGTATGCAGAGTGGTTCCTGCGATGAGACCCTGCCGTGAGGGGAGCAGGGCAGTCAGCAGAGCTGCACCTGACAGTGCTCGGAGCCGAGATGGTATCCTTAGTCCCGCGCAGCATGATTTCTCCTTAATCCTTCCTGCAACTCACAACAAGTTTAAATATCCATGCATGACGTCATTAACCGGCTTTAGTAACTGCTTAAGGCCTGGAACCTGTTTGTTTGTTTGTTCGTTCGTTCGTTCGTTCGTTCGTTCGTTCGTTCGTTTGTTTGTTTGTTTGTTTTGGAATCTCTCTCCTCGAGGAGCGCACCGGCTCGGCGGATCAGTCCCGATTATAACTCAGTTACTCGGCAACGGGGGGGAAGGAGGGCGCTGGCTGCGGCCACGGGCGACTCCTCAGCCGGCGGCGCTAATTAGAGGCCACCGCTTATGAAAATTAACAGCGGCAAGACAGCCCCGCGGCCGGGGAGAGGACACGGACGATGAGGCTGGGCGTGGTGGGTACCGGCCGGGTACTAGCGGGAAAAGGAGAGGCACAGAGCCACACACAGCGCATCCCGCCGCATCCCGCTCCATCTCATGCGCGCCGCCACCGGTCTCCCGGGAAACTCCAATCAGAGCGACCGCCGCGCAGCGGGAGCGGAGCCCGGCGACTGGACCGCGGCATCCCCTCGGCTGGGCTGAGGCTGCGGGTCCTGGGGATGCCGGGGGCCTTGGGGCTGCCGCGGGCCTTGAGGATGCTGCGGGCCTTGGGAATGCTCTTCGGGGTCGCCGCTGCGGATCTGGGTCGGTGGCTTGGGCTTCGAACCGGCAGGATCGGCTTGGGGAGCCATGGAGGGACGTGCGGCCTGGCAGGGAACCCGCGGGTGGAGCGCAGCCTTCTCATTTGCCAGGGGAATTTCCGTCCCCTCTCCTCTCCTTTCCCCACCCCCTCAAGCATGGATTAGCATTAGCTGTACGGAATTAGGGGGGGAAATAGCTTTTTGAGCATTAGATTTAAAGACACAGGCTGAACACCACATTTCTTTTCCGATGCATTACGGCACACGTCCCTAAAATCAGGATGCACAGCTTGGTGTCAGACTCAGTGATGACTTGATTTGTGGACGGCAAAAAAGTGAACGGCACAAGTTCATCCATGTCAGACTCTGATCCAGACAGGGCCACAACAGCTTTACACCGCCAGCTATGGATATACATGTATACATACACAAGCGTATGTCTATAATTATGTGTTTATACGCAAGTGAGAGCTTCAGGAGGAACAAAACAGGATATTATTTACAAGCAACCGCACAGCCAAAGGGCTCCTTTCTCCTTTTTTCTCACTCCCAGAAAGGGCGATAAGAAATGCCCTAAAATATTCACCTCATTCACTTGCTGTTTAAATAGGAAATCTAATCGTCAAAGTCTGACATTTTCTTGCTTCTAAATTAAAATAATGGAGGATGTAACGGGTAATAAATGTGCTCACTGCAGGGCGAACAATCTCTGGAAGTGGTGTATGCTTTAAAAATTAAAATGGCCTTTTAAAATCGCATCTCTGTGGCACAGCTATGCACATATACCCCTCCTTCTAGCCAAAGGAAATCAGAAAACAATTTTTAATTCACATGGGAAGGGAGGGACCTGGTCTAACAGGGAGTGTGCCCTTGGCTTCTCTCCAAAATGAAATTTTTCACAACACCAATTTTAATTGAAACAAAAAATAATGAACCAACCCCATGCTATTGCATATTAATGGCAACTTCAGGAAAGGGGAGGTGTGCACATGAATATGTCCATTCATACAAACAACTCTTCTTTGGTAGGTGAAAGGAACTCCCTCCTCCAACAGCTGCCAGGATTTGTACAGCAGGCAGGGGACTGGTGAAGGACTGGCTTCTCTTTAAACCCCCCCATCACCTGCCTGTGTTGCCCTGCTTCTGTTTCAGATCCAGATGGCTTCAGCGACCCCTCATTCACGAGTGGTTGCATTAGAAAGTCAGAAAAGAATTTATCTAGCACCAATGCCTGCTCAGTTACTCCACCAGTCCTCTGCCTGGCACATGCACCAGCATTCCCCGTGTCCAGGGCTGCAGCGATGGAACTGCTGAGAAATGCAGCCAGTGGAACTGCGGAAGGGATGTGTTACTCAGCACAAGGGTAGTTGCTCATCCTTTCAAGTTTTTATGCCGGGAATTGTACCGTGATTTATGAAGGGCAGGCAGAATCGTGGTCACTTAGGCTTAAAACACAGACATTCTAACAAAGCACACACAACTAACTCTTCACCATGACTTTGAACTGTTTCATGGTCTGCACTGTGCATGAACCCTAAGCAGAGGACTGGCCTGAACAGCACTCATAACAGAAACCATTATAAAGGGAGGGTAAAAAAGCAGTAGTTAGAAACTGAGAGAATTGGAAACTCTCCTTCTGGTACCTGCGACAACACTGAGATGGATTTCATCCAACACCTGAAGAAATATACTTCCCATTGCTTTGCTTGTGTAATTTCTGCTAAATATTAAAGAAGAAATCATCTGCTAGACTCAGAAAAAGGGATCTATTTAGTGTAAAGTACCTCTACTAATATTTTATCAGTCCCAAGCTGGAAGGTTAAAACAGTTGCTGAATACAAGTCAGTTTCCACAATTTATTTTTAAAATTTCATAAGAATAAGTTTGGTTGCTTGAAATTTTCAGGAAATGCTTATCCAACTCAATATGCTGAACTCATTTTAAGAAAATTAAAGTGTTTGTCTGGCTAAAGTAACTTGTAAATGAACTAATTTTTTTCCAATGCCTTTTTTTGTTGTATTTCATGCATTGTAGGCAGTAGCAATGATATTAGTTCTAGTGTGGGAAAATATTATAATTGAGATCTGGTAAGTTATTTGCAGACTTCAAGTTTTTCTTTACACTGTGCTGACATTTAGTACAGCCCCGTTGAGGAAAACAATGCTGCCATTCATAGCTCTAGACGTAGATTTCAATCGACTTAAGCGGGCATAATGAAACTTGGTCATTCACCAGTTACCCATATTGTGTTCTCAAATTTTCTCTCAGCAAAAGTATAATGACTCAGTATTGTATGGTTGCGCAGACAAGGGCTCGGAACAAGAGACACTAGTTTTGTCTGACGGTGTGAGAAAGTCGTGAAGGGATCTTTTCTTCCAGATGGTGTTAAATTCAGCTGCCTTTTTAACATTGGCCTTGCACAGCAATCTGCTGTTCTCTTTTCACAAAGGATAAGCCCCAGTCCCTGCTAGTTAACATGCATACTCACACAACCTGCAACTACCTTCCAACTGTTTTACAATACGCTGGTATGCTAAATAAACTTGATCCGGTCTCCTCCGGTGCTAAAACGGGCTTGGAGAGAACTGCCCACTGATAGTTCAACTTTTTGGGTTCAGTTTCACTTCCCGTTACATAAAGCTTTTTCTTTGTCTGATAGATTGACTTTATTTTCCACACAAACTTTGAAGGAACAACATCGAACAGGTAGATGATCCTAGGGAAGGATTACCTTTCCTAGTTATTTGCTACATGAGCCTGTTAAAGTAAAAAAATGAGTGCCTGCTACCACATTTCCACATGCTCTCTTTCTCCGAGTCAGAAGTTTACTGTGTAGGAGAAAAGATCCAGAGAAATGGGTCTATGCTCCCAAAGAAGGGAAGGATCAGTAATAGTAGTAATAGCCATAATAGCCAATCATATTTTATTGATTGATAATCACATGACATTATTAAGGTACTAAGCATTTTAAGATGACAATGGTAGACACGAGATTATAATGCTGCTATTTTTCTCTGCTGTTTTCCTTCGCAAATTTACACCGAAGACGAAGACACAAGCAACAGCTTAAGTAAATTGACCCCATTCATGCCTAAGTAAACAAGGGGTTTCCCCAGAAAACAGCTTATCGCCTTAATTGAGGCTCGTTGAGAAAGAAGACCGCGTACTTTGTCATGTAAATGTTAACTGTAGTAGACAATGGCTGTAGGTAAACAGTATCTCCAGACAAGCAGTTAAATGAGAGGCAGGCGCTCCGCAGTCAAAGCCCGGTTGCTCGAACAGGGCTCCGATGTAAATAAACACAGCCCCCCTCGCCGGGCGCTGCAGCCATAAACTTTGAGCACACTTAGAGCAGCCAAAACGGAGGTTTAACCTCTGAAGAGCCTGGCCGGGGTTTCGGCCGGCACTGCCGGCAGCCACCGGGCAGGACCCTCCGGCCGAAACTAAGGCTACTTATAACAGCTACAGAGAGCATACGGTAACTTTTGAGGCAAAATTCTTTGGTTTAGCTACACGGTATGCCTGCTGCTTCCAGAACGCACTGGCTAGCTCCTTGTTCCATCCTTCTCACAGCGCAGTGTGTGGCGTGAAGATTAATATTCCCACTATAAGCCCCAATACAATGGGTTTTTTATAAGCAGTTCAAAAACAAAGTAAAATACAAAATAAAATTAAATAATTAGAAAAAGCGGCGCGCAAAGGTTTTGCCCCAGACGGATGGAGACGGCTGAGCCCCATTTCCTTATCGCTGATCTAATTTTAATCTGCCATGGAGAACGTTCGGTTACTAACTCAGCATCACATTCCAGCGTGCCTCTGGACGTTTAGGTCAAGTCCAAAAGTAAACATGTTACCTTGGAACAATGAATCCCTCTCAGTTTCCCTGCGAGAGGCGCCTAAGCCGTCGTAATTATAAAGATAATATTTGTTAAAAACACAGGACTGTTTGCACCCCGACACGCCTGCCCTGACCTTCTCCTCCATCGGGACCAAAATCTGCGTCCCCCCTCGACCTCCGCAGGAGAAGGGCGCAAGTTCCGCCCGGGCGCAAGTTCCTCCCTTCTCCCGCGGAGGTCTCGGGGGAAGCAGGCGTGTTCCGCAGCCCTGTCCCTTAGTCTGGGATGGCAGCGGGTGGGAAATGCTCTGGCGGGTGCCGGCGGTGGGCTCCCCCGGCCCCGGCCCCGGCCCCCGCCGGGCTGTCTGTCACCGACCGCCGGGGCACGGAGCTGCCATTTGCCCCGAGCGTGGGAATGAGAGCGCCCGGCCGTTCACATCTCCGGCACGGCGTTTAACGGAATCAATTAGGCAAGACAGACACTTCGCTTCTCCACCTCCTCCCCTCCCCCCGCCCCCCTTCCTCCCCGTGTTTTTGTCAGGTCTATATACGTCCTAATTATTTCGGTATGGGATGCCAGAGCTGTTTCCAGGATAGACCTGATCATCCTTAAACAAAAAGAGAGTAGGCGCACACGTGGGTTTTGGAGTAAATGTCACTTTCATTTCCAATGCTAGGTGCAGAGCAAGGCATAGAACATTTTTTCACTCTTTGATGGGGGGAGGCGATCTCGTCTCCATCATGTCTTTCTGCTTCAGTAGCTTCCTCAAGGAAACCCTCTCGAAACAGAGAAGCATCTATGTTCACGTCTTGAATAGAGGAATAAAAATCGGCCATTACTTTTTTCTCCATCTTTGTGCAGCTCCGCCGAGTTCTAAGTAGATATAAATGATTAAGCTTGTCTGCACTTCGGTATAAACTTTTTCTGAAAGCCTGCATTCATACGATTCGAAAATAAACCTCCATGCTTTGTCTCAGATGCACACAGACAGGTTTTGGGTTGGTTTGCTGCTTTGTTGCTGTTGCTGTTGTTGTTGTTGTTGTATTTGGAGGTTTATTTCCTCAGTTCACTAGTCAGCTCTGTATCATCATCACCACCATCTTCATCATCACCAGCTACCAGCTTTATTTTTAAGGCCATTTCATTGGAATGAATCACTTTGCAAAATGAAATTCAGCATTAGGTCTCTAATAGAAAAAAATTTTATATACATATATACATATCTCCTGTTAGTCAGGTTTAACGTTGACTCTTCTGGGTTTCTCTTTATTTATTCAAGAGCAATAGCTGCACATACGTTGTTTACCATCAGTACAGTGTTCTCTCACCAGCGGGTGAATATCCATTCTGTGCCATGCGACAGCTTCATGTTTTGGAATAAGTATGCTATTTAATTTCCTCCAGTCTCAACTTCAGCTGTAAAAATGTTAGATTCAATGAGCATTCCTGACCGTTTTCAATTTTTACTGTCTCTCGCAGCAGTCTTTCATTTTCACACGCTGTACGATGATCTTGAAGGAGTTTTTACTTTCGGTTATCTAGCTTTATGAAGACCAAAACACTCATACAGCTAGATAACCAAAGATAACAACTCGCTTCCCTCAACGCTTTTTTTTTTTAATTTTTAATATATTTTTTTTTTAATTTTATTTTTTATTTCCCCCCTTCACCCCCGTCCTTCTACAATCCAGATCCTTTCTGGAAAACATGCTTTTTCCTCCAAGAGCACTAGTGCTGCTTTAAAATGTCATCCGTTTATGTAAGTATGTCTGTATGTATGTGCAGCTAATAACTTCCAAAAGGGATTCCTTGCCTTCAAAGTTTATTCCGAACTTTTCGTTTCAGCCAGTAATTTCCGGCAGGGATAGCCAACGATTCGTATGTTAATACCAGAAAATAAAACCAGTTGTTAAGTTGCTTCAAGCTGCTTTAAGAGAGAGGAGCATCCATCCTTTTACAGGCCTCCATTTGCATTGTAAATCGCTTCGTTTTCGCGAAAGACTCCTTAGCCTCTAGAAAGATGAAAAGCCTTCGGCAATTTCCAGGGCAGTGTAAGGAGGAAGAAGAAGGTTGGGAAAATCCATTCCAGTAGGAAGTAACAAGATGATTCCGGGATGCGGCTCCTGATCCCCTTAGATTACGCACGGCATGGAGCTCTTTGCCAAATGGTGGCAGCTTGATTGCAAATATCTTGCCTGAGTGTGTATTTTAGAGGGGAGAGATTCTCCTTCTCGAAGCTCCTAGAGCTGGGGAGAAGACGGCGGTCCTGCCGGCTGCTGTTGCCCCCGGTCTGAAAGAGGGAGAAAAGGGCCGTCATTGCAGGGCTTTCAGTGCCAAAATGCGGACCAGCCCGGCAAGGTCAGAGGTCCTGGACCGCAGGAGACCAAGGTAATGATGATGTCATGAGAAACCTCGAGTACACACGGCTATTGATATGCATGAGCCACCAGCGGACGCCGCCGGGACCGAGTCTGGTCTCGCCTCCAGCATCGCCGCCTCCACCGCCCTGGCGCGGGGGATCCGCCCGCCGCCGTTCCCTTCCTCCTCCTCCTCCTCCCCTGCAGCGCAGACCACTCTAACATCCAGAGGCCGGGAGGGAGGACGCTCTCCCCGGAGCCAGGAAGCAGCCTGTCCGAGCCCAGGGAGCGCTGCTGCGCTTCTCTCAGGGCAGCCCCCGCTGGTGAGCAGGGATGCCGAGGCGGGCAGCGGGGCCTTGCGCTTGGAAGCCGGGAGGGGGACTGTGCTACGCAATGAGTCGATGTGTAATTACATTGACAATTTGCCCTGTCGTCGTATGTCTATGAGTTTTTTTTTTTTTTTTTTTTCTGGTTGGTTGGTTGGTTAGTTGCTTTGGGGGGAGAGGGGGTGTGGATTTTTATTTATTTTTACTCCGCATCTCTGTCGTGCTTCGCGCCTGTCGTGATTCACAGGTATTTACAGCGGGACGGTCGTGCGAGGCGTTTTCCTCTGCCTGTCTGTGCGGGAAGCTGTGAGCAGCAGGCTCAGCGTATTCTGTAGCCTCTATAACCTCTCTCCACCCTTCTTCCCACCCCCACTCCCTCCCAGCCCCTGTGTTTCTCTGTGTTGGAATGCAACACAGGTGAACATTGCAGCAGTATTTACTAAGACTATGCATCATTTGACGAAACGCCTTAATAAAAACGCTGATTGATCATTTATTTTTATTAACCCCTCACTAAGAGAGAAGAACTGCATGCTGGTGTTATTCATGGAACCGGCAGAGGAAACTCTTGATGCGTTATGTAGAGTTTTAGGATTTAAGCCTCTCAGCTCCTCCTCCGCCCCACCCCCCTCTAAAAGGACATTATACTTTGAATTATTTAACAATATAATTTGTATAGAATTTTCTTAAGTGCAAACGTCTAAGGTCTTTCGAGTATATGTGATAAAACGAAGCTTCTCACTGTGATCTACCATGTTTACTGTTGAAATTAATAAATGCACTTCAACAGCTCTTGTATGCTGTATTTGTATAAGATACACACAAAAAATTCATTACAGACAGACTATGGACTGCTTAGAACTCCTAAAGGAATACCAGATTAAGATTCATGCTGCTACTCTTCTAAGCTGCAAAATAAAACACCTGTGCAAGTACAATCACAGTCCAGAGGGCACACTGCATTTAAGTACATTTCTTTGTAAATAAATCTGCACTTACATATATTGTTATTATATAGGTGGATTTTTTTTTCTTTTTTAAATTCAAGGGGTTAAACTGAAGCTGTTGATGCTTTGTGTCAGCTACAGAGTGTGCTTGTATGATAAAGCTTATGTTCCCTTGTGTGTACACAGGGGAACCAAACATACATGTGTCAGTCTAGGTGCATGTGTCCATGTGTTTGTGCAAAAAAAAGTTTGTGGTTACACTGTAAAACAACAACTGTATCGACAAGCCCATTTTTATTGCAATTACAGAAGCATGAAAATGGGAAAACAATCCCATTTGTCGGCCCAGAATTAATACTGCCACCAAGAAGTAGCACACAGACATTGCTAATCTGCTAACAGATAAATCTGAATCCAGCAGGGATATTATTAATTTACTTGTGTTTTCAGATTCTAAGACTTTGAAACTATGCACTTCTGTTTTGAACAGGTATTATATATCCTGGTATGGACTGCTTTTTCGCCACCAGTGCTTTTTACCCGAGATACATAAGACATAATTGTGCCAGTGTTCTTTGTGGAAAGTTTAGAACCTGGCACAAAATGGTTAGAATTTTTATAATGCTGCATTATGACTTACTGAACTTCTTCATTACCTCTCGGGCTGTTCAGGCACAACAGAGGCAACTTAATCAGATATCTGATGCAACCAGAGGCACATGATCACTGTGATTATTATATAAAATTCTAATGAGTTTATATGAGTTATTCTGAGCTGGCAGATAGGTGAAAGATTTTTTTTATGGCAATACTTAGGGGCAGTGTTGGTGATCAAGCACGTGTTGCACAGGACAGGCTTGTGAGCTTATGCATTAAATTCTTTCAGTCAGAGGCATGAAATTACAAGTGATCCTCGTGTATGTGTGTATATAAGCATCTATTCTTATATACAAGTGGATATGTACATATGTGTATGTATAATACATATTAACACAGATGCACACGTCCGTGTTAAATGCACGCATATCACCAGCTGTCACACCACCAGATTTAAATGCAAGGTACATTATTGCAAACTGGCATTTTTTCAAAGACACAAAGCACATCTCAAAAACACCAAGCTTTCTTCTCACAGCCACCTCACTTAGGCACTAAGATGGGAAGTAACTGCAATACACCTGATATATTTTGTTGATTAATCATTGGAGTCTAAGCACATCTAAAGGGGCAATGTGATGGTTATGACCTAGCTGTTCATTAGCCTTATTACCACTTACATCTTCCAGCTCTCAGACATCAAGGGCCTCAACATCATCATGAGTTGTTTAAGTATTTGCTTATTGTGACTCCAAAAATATGTGCAAGTAGCTGTAAAGCACTTTTCTAAAACTGCAGTGTTGCCTAGCATGTTGAAAGTTTAAGCAATGCACAGTTGTGAAAATTCTGCCCAAAACATCACCTAAATTGTCAAAAGCAGCTGTTAACACTGCCCACTCTCTTTCAGTTTACGTAATTGCATAAGACTTCCTTATTCCAAAATCACTGTAGAAATACCTGCCTATTGGAAGTTATGGAATACAAACGCTTTTTCCTCCTAGCTCCCCAGTAAATTCCTGTTAATGGCCTGTAGATTGCCATGCTTGTTTTCTAATCTTTTTATAGGTCTCCAGATGGCTGTGACGTAAAGAAGAAATATCCTGTATTGATTTCCTAAGAGCAAACAGCCTCAATTCACTTTAAAGCAGAATCCTTATGATTCTTTATTGCAATCAGACCCCCATCCTATCTCCAGCAACTCCACCTTCTTTGGGAGGGCACACAGGAACCCCACTAAAGCTGCCATGATGCACGTAAGAGGGGTGTGTTATTGCATAGATTCCCTTTTCGCACTAAATTATGACAAAATTCATGTAGAGGCAAACCTTACGGCGTGCCAGTATAGTCCAAGCCATTTTTCTCTGCAGAGCAGCATCCCTTTTCTCCCGTCCAGATAAGTCGCTTGACTGTCTTGCCTTCTAAGGAAGGTGCCCCATCATTGCTTTTGTGACCACAATTTCAATTCACAGGCAACTGAAGATTATACTTCTTTTGCATCAAACACAGAGTATGCAAAGCGATATCTACTACAAATCCAAATTCAGAAATAAGAAAAGACAGAGTATCAAGGATTCAAAGTCACACGAAAAAAATCAAACCTGCAAATAGTCAGTGATTACACGTGGAAACGTGCCATTAAAGGACATGTATTCTGTCAGTAATGTATATAATATCATCTGACTTTTATTAAACAAACAAACAAAAAATTACCACTTCTTGCCACAATTGTCACTACCTGTGGTTTGTCTGCGTTGTTTAAATCTGAAAAATAGCCCCCCAAAAAGCAAAGGAACATAATTTAAACATCTTGCTCCAGAAATACATGTGAATGGATAAATCTATGTGATTAGAAGGCTCTGAGTATATTAACTTTTGTGACTATTAGATAAATCACTAAAATGCTTGCCCCTACATTAAAGGTGGAAGAAACTAGCCACATTTCCTGCAGATTATTTAAGATGACATAAAACAACTATGAGTGATATACTCCTTTATCTGCTGTATTTAGGATGATAATCAATATTTACAGGAAATAGTATGAGTAGTAGAATATATATATATATATATATATATATATATATATTTACCTGCATCATTATTTCTGGAGAACCAAAATAAAAAAATATTTAAAAAAATAAAAGACTAAAAGTATTATTTGGGGCTGCTGAAGAGAAGGGATGAAAACTGTAGAGGCAGATCTGGGATTTGTATACTATAAGCTGCCAGTTACTTAATAAAGGTTGGAGGCTCCACCTAGCCTTCAGTTCAAAACATGCAAAACATATTATGCCAGCCTTTCTCCACCAGATTTCCCACATGTTCCTGACTGATAGTGTCCTGAGACCTGAATTACCAGGAAGGCATAGTCTCTATTTACAGCTCAGTGAGCTTATCAAGGGCCACGGGGGTAAATAAATACAATGTAAGTATTGCTGATTTTCTTTGCATTATATGGATCACGACTTATTATTATTATTATTATTATTATTATTATTATTATTATTATTATTNTCACGACTTATTATTATTATTATTATTATTATTATTATTATTATTATTATTATTATTATTATTATTATTTCCCAGGCAGCAACAGTGTTCTTAGATGTTGCGATGAGGCAGTTTCACCTGTTCAAAGGACACGAATGGACCGCGGTTGTTGAAGGATGCCATTGTTTTGGTGGAAAGGATAGAGGGATGCAGAGGGGCAACCCCCGGGCCAGGGTGAGCGGCCGGGCTGCGCTTCACTGGCCCTCCCCCAACTCCATTGGAACTGTCCTGTCCCCGACACTCCCTTGCCAGGTCCCTTCCTGTGCTGAGCAGAGCCTTTTTGGCAGTGATGCATTTTGGAGAACTCGAGAAGTGATGGTTGCTTACTTCGAGTGACCCATTACGTGGGAGGCAGGGGATGGACTAACTGTTGCGAGCAATCCTTTGCACCCTGACCAGCTGCAAGATATGCCTCCGACTTATCTTCTTTCCTCTCACCCTCTTTCCTTTTTTTTTTTTTTTCTTTTTTTCCCTGCCTTGCCCCCCTCCACCCCTCCTCCCCCGAGTTGTGTTTTTGTTTGTTTGTTTGTGTGTGTGTATGGTTTATTAACTGCTGTTCTTCAACGCTGTGAGTGTTTGTTCTTGTGCCTGCACACCTTCCGAGGGTAACCAGGCACTGCAAAAAACTCCCTGAGAAGCCACAGCTCAGCATGCGCTGGCAGTCTGCTAGATAATTAACATTTCCCGCAACTAAATACAGCCCCACGATCAACAGGTTTAGCATCAGACAGACAAAATCGGCTCACTGGTGTAAGCCGCTGTGTCCCGTCATAAACCCTGCCTTGTTAATCAAATATCCCTCGCCGGGAGCCAGAGAAAGCAGTCAGATCTATGCCGAGCGACCCGCTCCGGCTGCCCGGCGAGAGCCGACCTCATCGCGGGCCCACAGGGACCCGGAAAATCTCCATCTGTCCAGGGTTTAGCATCTCAAATTTTGCAGGGAATTCAGGACACACACACACATACACAAACACTGCAGTACTTACATATTTTCGCCTTTATCACAGAAAGACATTACCCCACATGTAGGGGGTGAGTAAAGTCTCCGGTGGCAATCAAGATTCCCACGGCCAAGCCCCCTCGGAGCAGAAACAGCTCTTTCAGGTCTTGAGAAATACATGTGTTTGCCCTTGCCATCCCTATTTAAAAGTGCCCCTTAGCTCCATGGTGTTGTTCTTGCTCCAACGACTCTATAGTAACTGAAAATCTTCCATCCATGAAAACGGGAGAGAAACGGAGAAAGTTGACTTGGGTTTGCCATTTTCTTTTTCTTTTTTCCACACCGTTTCCTACGCCCCAGGGTAGAAAGTGAACTCTTGAATGGGAGGTTCTGCAAGTTTTTTGGGGGATTGGCCAAGGTCTAGTCCAGC
The DNA here is from genome assembly GCA_024734555.1 of Trochalopteron elliotii. Classification (NCBI taxonomy): domain Eukaryota; kingdom Metazoa; phylum Chordata; class Aves; order Passeriformes; family Leiothrichidae; genus Trochalopteron; species Trochalopteron elliotii. Next base: position 3,971,706 of record JANPWX010020199.1, on the reverse strand, counting down.
CCTCTCTGCTGAGGAGGACGTGCTCTGAAATTCAACCAATTTCCCCAGCGCTTTTGTTGCTGATGAACTGAAGCCCTATTGTTCATCCATTGCCACGGTCTTTTCCAGTTCCTACTATGCGTTATGCGTTGCCAGAGATAATGAATTTACACCAAAACCTCTCATAGTCCCGTTCTGACAGACAGAACAAATTAGAAATGTCTAGTGTAGAGAAGAGCAATAGCTACTTTTTCTGGAGAAGAAGGGAAGCTCCCACTTCTTTGGAAACTAAAAAAAAAAAAAAAAAAAAAGAAAATGGTAGAGTTTCCTAAGGTGTTTTCCTTCAGGGTTTCCTTCAGTTAACTTCTGAAGAACCTGAAGAACAGTTTCATCTGAGTCTTGTTTCTGGGAAGCACTGATGTTTTGTGCAACTTTTGTCCAAAGCAAGCAGCCGATGAACAGCAGGTAAAAGAAAGAAAAAGAAAAATCGGGAAAAATCATGGTATTAACAGGATCACTCTCCCCATTTCCGCTGTCAGGCGAGCTTGTAGCGTGACCTCTCGTCACTGGGAGGAGGATGTCCTGAAGAGCTGCCGACTCCTTCTGCCCCCTCTCATCCATCTCTCCGAGTTTGAAAACAGCATGAAAACACCAGTGAAAGCCCGGGCGAGTTTTTAGGGCGCCGGGCCCGGCGGGAAGAAGTTTGGGTTAGCGCCGGAACGGGAGGTGTGAGGTGAGGTAGGAGTGGAGGGAGAGGTGGAAGCGGGATAGAAGGAGGTGTGCAGGGCGAGGGGGTGGCAGCACGGCTCGTCCCTGCTCTAGCCCCTGTCTGGGGGGCATGGGGTGTGACTGGGGGGGCCGATGTGGTGCTGGCCCCTCACTCCGGGGCGGCCGCCACGGCGCCCCGCCTGGGCAGTTGTCAAGGAGGGGAGGGGGCTGCGAGGGGTGGGGGCGGGCGGAGGGAGGGGCGACGCTCAAAAATTACTAAATATATACATACACATAGGTACACTCTACAGATGCCCCTACACACGTATGGGTATGCATACGTATGCGTCCATCTATATATACATTTACAGGTATGATAACAGGCGTGTGCTCCCCCGGACCTTGCTTCCAGGGAGAGGGAAGGCGCTCTGCCGTTCCCAGCCGCACATTCCCGGAATGTTTCCTCGGGGAGAGTCCCTCAGCAGCCCCGTGCTGGTGGGCATTCCCTGCCGGCACAGCCCTCGGAGACCCGGCGGACAAAGAGAGCTCTGTGAGGATTCAAACGCCAGCCCCGAGGGAACCGAGGGAATTCAGCACGAATGCCCGGCTGCACGAAAAAGAGATTTATAAGAGTCGACGCGGCTCCCCCGGTGAGAGAGACACTCACGTTTCCGCTTCCTGGAGAGGGCATTTAAGTTTAGTTGAGATGCTTTGAAGGGAGAAGCAGTGCGTGAGTATGCGGTGCGCAGCCCTAGGAACAGCTGTGCCAAGGTCCACAGAGATGTTTGGAACAGCTCATAGAAAGCTGACGAAAGGGCAAATAATGTCAGCAGAAAAGGAGAGAAATTCTGGTCCTAACAGAGAACACCTCTCATTTCTTCAGCCACCGGCTGCATCTCACCCTGCCGCCTCGCCGTCTGGAGCTCCGTGGGCAGTGAAAATTCTCCCAAACATCACGACACACCACAGGGTCTCCAAAAGGAGTGGGGGAAGGGAAAGAGGAGGACTTAACGCTCTAACCTACTCCCCGCCAGAGCGGTATTTGTAGCACACCAAATCCCCTGTTACACCGCGTCTCCTCCCGGCGGAGGGAAAGGGCATCACTGGAAAGCCGTGTGAGCGGCTTGGACTTGCAGATCAGACCGGCGGCGGCTGCGACCCGAGATGAGGGCCACCCCACTCCTCCAGCCGCCCGCCTACCTTGCCCTAACTTCCTCTCTCCGAGCCCTGCACCGGCGATGCCCTGCGGAGCAGCGCCCAGATGAACGCTGCGTCCTCACCGCCCAACGCTCCTCCTCTGTCATGCAACGTTTTGGGCAGGGAGGGGGAAATTTTCTTCTTATCGTTTATAATTGGTTGGAAGTTTCTATTTTCCACTCGTCTCCGGAAGAAAAGAAGCAGCAAATAACATCCAAATATTACTACTACTACTACCACCACCACTATATATATATATATATATATATATATATATATATGTAAATGGAAAGAAAAAAGATAGAAAAGGCTGGACAGACTCGGCGGTACTGCGCTAAGGTCGGCTTTCTTTTGGGGCCAAGCGCTGGGCGGGGCAGCGCTGCTCCTCCTGTCAGAGCTCATTTCACGGGGTAGAGCCCTCGGAACAGCGCGGAGCATCCCGGCCGCTGCGCCCTCGGCCCGATCCCCCCATCCCCGCTCCACGTTCAAGGCTTAGCGGGGAGGTCGCGTCTATTGACGTCAGCTGAAGGCATTTTGTACGCCCGACTGCACTTACATACATTAAGGAAAGTAGGTCATAAAAAGAAGAAGATATAAAGAATATGAAAATCTCCCTGTTCGGAGAAGAGACCGCGGATTCCGGGAGCGGTCTCCCTATTTGTGGAAGATCCTAATTAGCGGGAATTAGCGGGGCCTTCCTTTTTCTTCCAAATGTCATCATCATCAACAAAACAAACATCCCTGAAATGCGCGATCGGGGCCGGGCTACGGCGTGTGGAAGAGCCAGTCTTGGCGCGGGCGTCCGCGGTGTATGAGCTGGGATCCACTGTTGCGCCTCCTCTTCTCCTCCTCCTCCTGCTCCTGTTGGCTCCAGCGTGTGTTACTTTTAATACTGATGCTTATGTAAGGTATATTTGCATTGTTTTTAATTTCCTGAAAGTTGCAGCCTATCACTTTTCCTTCGCTCCCTCCTTTCTATTTCTTTAAATACATTTGCCCTCCCCGCCCCCACTCCTCTTCCCCCGTGTTTTGACGAGATTCTGCAGCGCATGTATCTTTATATCCAGTTTCCCCCACGCCTCTGGTCTGTATAAGATTACAGATTATGTACAGTGCTAGTCTTACAAATCAAGGTGCACAAGATGTTTATTGGACATTAAATAGACAGGAAGGTCTTTTTGCCCTGCTCAGTTATCACACCGCTAGCTGGAGACTGGGAGTTTGACTGTCTAATTAACTTCATGTTAAGAAAACCAAATTTTAGAAATCCCAAACGCACCCCTCCCCTTCCGCCCCATTTTAAGGTATAAGGCAATATAGATAAGCGGTGTAATGGGGACTGTTTATATGGATTTAAAATATTTAATTGCTGTTTTATGACCTTTAATTGTGCTTGTATCTGCCTTTATTTCAGGAATCGTTTATTTCAAAATCTTTTCTTAAAATGTGCAGAGCCAGGTACGGAGAGCTTTCTCCGAGGAAGACATTTTGTAATTTCTGTCTTAGGTGCTGCATTATTAAATGTGTGACGTGCAGTTTTTAACATGTTCATATTTGAATCCAGTACCTAATTCTTCATAGAAAAAGTACTTAGATTTTTTTTTTAAAATATTGCCTGTAGCCTTATACCTGCTTTATCCGAAAATCCATAGGCCTTTATATGACAAACACTGTTAGCACATTAACGTTTATCTTAACGGGTAATGACAAGAAACAAGAGCAGTTTAAATAGTAAAACCAGAAGATTGCTCTGCTTTTATAGTTCAGGAATGTTGTTTTTAAACGAAAAACATCATTAAAAAAAAAAAAAGGCAAAAAAATAGAGAGAAAAAAAAATAAAAAGCCCGTGCATAATATTTTTGGTTTTTCAAAACTCAAGTGCATGCGTAGATAATTAGACTATGAATGGCTTACCTGAATGGACGTATCGGGCAAAAGTTAGCCCTCCCCAAAGACTGTTCTGCATGTATTTTTTAAAATAAAGACTGGAGTGTCTCTTACTCTGGGCCCGTTTCACCACAAGTATATTTTAATTCTTTGTCTTCCTTACGTTATTTCCAGCGCCACTTCTCGCTCCAGTTTTACAAGCCCTACGCTGATACGTCACCCAGTAAAAAATAGTCATGTGCCTACAAGTAAAACGTCTAAAAAAATATTACTCTCCCAAAACGGAAATCGACAAACACGGTCATCCATCAGATTAGCTCTTACCTTACCGCACATAGCAGCAATCCATTCAGAAAGCACCATTTCTGCACTTTTTTGCCAATAGCGGGTGCCGGGGACTCCCGGCCCGCGGACGCAGCTCGCCTCCCGCCCCCCTCCTCCTTTTAATGAGCGCACGTGCAGCTGTCGCTCCCTCATTAGCATGTGAGGGGAGGCAGCCAAAAGTGGTCTGTCCCGGGTCTGTCCGTCCTTCCGTCTCCGCAGCGCAACCCGCACCGTCCCCCACACCCGAGGCGGCTTACCCCGCGCCTCGCTGGAGCCCCGACGGGACACGGGAGCCACCGCCTCCGGCCCCCGGGATGCCGGGGCTGTCCTCGCAGCATCCCTCCCCCTCCTCTCCCCGCGTTTCTGCACGGCGGCCCCGCGAATCGCAGCGGTCTCTTTTGTACAAGCCCTGAGGCTGGAGAGGTGGCAGCGCAGCCCTCCCCCGCCCTGCCGGGGCCGCGAGCGGCGTGGGGAGAGCTACGTGTGCCCCGGATCCCAGACTCCTGACACTCGAACGTGATGGGTGGAATAGGAACAATAAATACAGCCCCCGCCCCTCCTCAGCCGCCCCGCATACCCATTGCCTAATATCGGCCTAATATCGGATTTACCGCTAAAACCAGGGGTGCCTATGCTCCGCTACGCATCCGCACGGACCATCTAAGGTGATCAAAATGCCACGGAAGCTGGCGATTTCTTGGATTCTTCCCCAAGGATAGATAAACAAATGAATACGTAACAGCGCTAATGCTGAGATTAATGCTAAATGCTCAGATTTGGGGTGCCGCTGTGGCTACGGACATGAAACAGCGTGTTGGGTTGTAAATAATAAATGCCTGAAATAAATCAATTTCTTCATATTCTCATTCATTTCCCCCCATCATCCTTTTCTGTCTTTCTTTTTTTCTTCTCCTCACCAATCCTTTTAAAACCTATTCTCCTCTAAACTCAGTATTCAGCATTTTACACCTAAATATCCTCCCACTTCTCCTTATCCTTGTCTTCTTGTGCTATGTGTAAATAATCCGAACTGCATATTGTTCTACACATAAGCATTATTTTTTTGAGAAGTGAAGTTGAAGGTACTGTGGGTATAGTAGAACGTCTTTTTTTTCCCCATTTCCTTTTTTTCTTTTCCTTTTCTCTTTCCTTTTCGTTTTGTTCTTACTTTTTTGTTTCCCCCTTGCGAGACTGAAATATTGAAATGAAAAAAATGTAGAATGTCAAACAGAAAACATTGGGTGAAATAATTGAAGTTTGACATGACAATCCTTTTTCATCTTTTTTTTTCCGTAAGAGAAAAAAACCAAAATTTAGAATTTAATCTCTGCATACACGAAAAAGAAAAAAAAAAACCACCTAATTTTTTGCACACAAGCTTCCAGTGCATGTACACCCTCACTGTGTACCTCCTCTCGAAATAATAATAAAAGCCAATGCCCATTTTTTTTTTGCGGTTAAGAACATGTCTCCTTATTAGAGATACAAAGGCAAAAATCAAGCGGAGCAGCAGAAGAGAGGGTGGCAGTTGCGTTTCTTTCATCCAGAATTCATATGATCGCTAAATGTTGAGGTTTCCGAGGCTAAAGTATAGCAAACTGTTTGTTTAGGTGTGTTTTGGCGAGCACGCAAATTGCCAATTTCTGCTCCAGCCCAGGAGGGAGACTGTCCAGAGCAGCCGACTTTGTGCATGGCATGGTTTTGGCTTGCAGAACGGGCTGGAGAGGAATGAGCCAAATTTCCTCGGTGTCGTTTCTGCTCTTTTATTTTAGTATTCAGTTTATACCTCGGTGTAAAATAACTCATCGGAAAGAGAAGGTTTGAAATGCACGGTTACCTCTGTTTCCCGTGAACACGATCCCTAGTAGCAGTGTGAATTTGATTAAAAAAAAAAAAAATTGGTGGGTTTTTAAAAAAAAAAAAATTTTTTTAAATTTAATTTTATTGCCTGTTTCATGACCTTGTTACGTTTCAATTTGATTTTAAATTCAGTCTGCAGGTGCGAAGTTCATGCTTACCTCCCCCTCCCCGCCCCGTTTGCAGTGCCTGGGCAGGCCGGACTCCACTTCTGAGAGGGGAGAAAAGGCGGGAAGGAGGCGGGAGGACATCCAGTCCCTCGGTGGGGTCGGTCCCGCCCAGTGGCCTGCCCGGATGCCCCGAGCCCCGCATCCCGCGCACCGAGCCCCGCACCCTGAGACCCGGCGGCGGGGGAGCAGCGCCACCTCCCGGTGCGAGCCCCGCGCCCAGCGCGGATCCTGCCATCCCACGCCTCCTCCCGGGCTCCGCTCCAACAAAATTGACGAAATAATAATGAACAAAAAAAATTAAAGTGGTAGTTAAAAAAAAAAAAAAAAAAAAAAAAAAAAGTGGAGAGAGATAGCTAGCGGGAAGAAGGATGCTCTGCAGGGAGAGCATCCTTCGGGTGACAGGCAGCACTCTCGGCTCTCCGTCTCGTCTCTACTCCTCGACCATAGTCCCCGGTGGTGGGGTGCGGTAATTGTCGCCTCCTTCCCCTCCCCGCACGTGTTGTTTGCCGGGATCACAACACAGTGTCGGTCTGTGAGTGCCTGTTTGAAAAGAAGTCAGGCTTACGAAATGCAGGGGGCGGGGGGAGGGAGCTGCTGCAATATCTCAGGGAACGACAATATTTTAATATTCCTCCCCGCAGAATGGCCCTCCGTTCTTTATTGAATTTCTACCGGTGTTGCGTGTAAAGACCTTTTTCTCGGAAGCTCTTGTTAGCTAATTGTAGGAGGCTTCTTTCTTCCGTCGAGTCTCCCTGCCCCTTTTTAATAAAAGTAATGAAAACAAAAGGTTTGATGTTACAGAAGTGCATTTTTTACACGCGGGAATGGCGGTGAAGAGCTCTAAACGCAGTAGGCTGTCAGAAAGAAGATGCACTCCTGAGTAATTAGAGGTTTTGCTCTGATTGGATTAACCGCTCCTCCTTTTTCAGGTTTTTTTGGGCTTCCTTCCTTCCTTCCTTCCTTCCTTCCTTCCTTCCTTCCTTCCTTCCTGCCTTCCTGCCTTCCTGCCTTCCTGCCTTCCTGCCTTCCTGCCTTCCTTCCTGCCTTCCTGCCTTCCTTCCTGCCTTCCCTTCCTGCCTTCCCTTCCTGCCTTCCCTTCCTTTCTCCTGGTCTCTTTTCGATTTCGGTAGTTCATTAGCCGAACTTTCTCCAAGACGGTGTATTTCTGTAATTGACTTCCTACATCTCCTCTTAGGAATTTGTGGTTTTCTCATATCTTAACAGGCTGTGGACAGACAGAAGAGTAACCCGTCTGTCTCCCGTAGAACGTTTTTTCTGCACCTCCAGGAAATGATTTCAGAAAAAAAAAAAAAAAAAAAAAGAACATGATGTGTTGTGTGTGTGTTGGAGTTTTGTTGTTGCTGTTTGTTTGTGGGCTTTTTTTTTTTTTTTTTCCAATGGGCGCTCTGGGCTCATGTGCATAAAATATTTAAATTTAAAAGCAGCTTCGCTACTAAACGCAGTTGCAAATTCACGCGCGGCATTCCTTCCCCTCCCGTGTTTTAGCTGCCGTGCTGCCGACGGGTGCCAGCGATGCACACGGAAGAAAATACACAAAACTCGGCTACATCTCCCAAGTAATAAAACCCGAGGGTAAATTTCTCCTCCCGTCAATATGATAACAATTTTGAGTTGTTTTTCTTAGCATAGGTACCTCAGCCAGAGGACCGAGCAGATTATCTGAGGGCCGCCTTCACTCGGGGCGGCGGAAAAATAAGTGTTAGAAGCAACTACAGAACCGACGGGCTGCAGAGGTTCTAGGGAAGAAGACGTGGTGGCGACCTTTGTCCGTTTGTCCTTCTAGGAAGGGTGTTGTTCTTCTGTTCTAGTAACACTCGAAACTGCGATGACTGTTTTGACACCGAAACGACGGTTCTCACTCATTTTTGCCCTGTGAAACACATCGCCGTCCTCGTCCCACTCCCTCACTGGAGGCACCGCGTCTCCCCACCGTGCCAGGCCGTGCAGACGGAGGGACGGACAGATGGACAGTGCTGCTGGCGCCGGTTCCAACGCTGCCGGAGCACCAGTCCCCTTAGCCGGGGCACCAGCAACCTCATTAAAACCTCGCAGTTTGAATGCTTACGCGCCTGTTGCAAAACGTCTCAGAACTCTCCCAGCACATCCCCCGAACATCCATCGGGAGGAGGGCTCATCGGGCAGCCCGTCCCACCCCCGGGACATCGCCCAGGGAAGGCACGCAGAGCCCCTTGCCCTGACACCCCACTTCCCTGTTTCCTTCTCCATCTCTTCAGCAGCAACAAGGAATCTATGAACAGAGCGAGGGTGATGCCAGACCGCTGTTGGGTTGTCACGCTGCGGGACCGGGGGAGGTCTGGCGGGGGAACACGGTTTTAAAGCGAGATGGAGGGCTGTCACCACACCTCCCTCGACCCTTACAGGACATCAGATCCCCCTTTTCACACCCACAAGAGGACGCTCAGCGAGGGAAGACAGACCTGTCCACAGACCTGTACCTGTCCCCTGGCGCAGGCTGTGCCCCGTCCTTTTCCTGTACAGACTGTCACACCCCGAACAGTCACCACAACGCAGCCACCACCTCCTTCCGACACCATCAACTTTGATTTCATCCCGGGGGGCACTCGGCGGCCTGTCCCCGCTTCCTAACCCCCCTGCCTGTGCGGTGCGATGCTCAGGGCACAGACAGAGCGGTGTGGACACGCCACGGCCCCCGCGTGTGTTTAACGAGGACCATGGGTGAACCCACATCAGCTGATCAGGTTTGAAATCCAATAGCCTCCCTTCACGTGAATAAGATTTGTCACCGGCGGCAAGAAATTAGGGGGCAGGAGGATGTTAAAGAGAAAAGGGCTGCGGCGGAGGGAACCCCTTCGCCCGGAAGGGATGCTTTCCTGGGTCGCCCCTCTCTTTCTGTTCGGCCCGGGCCCCAACTTTTTCCGTGGCGCGTTATTTCGGAAGGCAAAGACATAAAGACCTGAGCGTGGACGGGGAACGGGAGGGTTTCCCCGCCTCGCCCTCAACCCAGGACACACTTTTCCCGCCCTGGCACGGACTGCTTACAGCTTCCCCCACGTCCCTCACCGGGGACTCCCCATTCCGGTACTCACCGGAAAAATAAACGGACCCCGCTGCCTCCGTTCCGGGCACCATCATTCGCAGGGGCGTCAGGAGAGGCTTCTCCAGCTCAGTCCCGCTCGGACGGGCGGGAAGAAAGGAAGAGGCGACGAGGGGAAGGAGGGGCAGGTTGCTGTTGGAGAGAGGAGGGCGGCCACGGACGCTGCCCCACACCGGACTTCAGCGTGGCACACTCCTCCCCTTTGCCTCGGTATTTCCCACCCACCCACCTCTCTCCCGCTGCTCCCCACCCCTCCCGCTCCAGATACAGGCAGCTATCGGGAACGGGGACACGTCTCCCGAGAGGACTTTCCGTCAGAACCCCCGCCAGGCACCGTGAGGAGTCGAGGCTTAGTCTGTGGGCCCCAGGGGTGCTCGAGATTGGGGCCAAGAGAGGGCGAGGGTGTCGGGGGCTGCTCTTGCCCCACGCCGACAGTGAGGCTGCCGGGGCTGGGGTGCTGGGGTGGGCATCGCCCTGCCCTCGCCGTGCATCGCCCCCCGCGCCCCCCTAGTTGTCCTTATTAACAGTATTAACAGTACTGTTCCTACTGATGCTGATGGCAAATTTAAGAGGCCTCTCTTAAATTAAACGGAGGCCGGCGGCGGGGCTGGAGGTGACACGGGGCATGGGGAAGAGTCTTCTTGGGGAAGGTGGGCTCTGCTGGCGGCCGGCCCCCCAGAAGGGCAGTGGGCCCCGGAAGAAGACTGCTGCCCGTCGCTGCCCGACACTCTTGGGCACGGGGGCAAGGAGGGCAGCTGCCCCTCTCCGCCACATCGCTGCCCGAAGGTCTGGGACCGGGTATCTCCACCCGCACTCCTTCGAAACTTTCACTGCTGCGGATATACCGATGGCCCTTGCAATTCCTTGGCTGGACCTTTATCTGGCCACATTGTCTCAAAGCTTTACCGAAAATTGTTGGCATCGGTACCGGGCGGGTACGTCCCACGGTGGTGACTGCGACATCCGTCACGACTTGCGCGCGAATTGCATGCCAGGATGGCATCACTCTAAGCCTTCGTCACTCTGTCACGCAAATGACGATAGAATATGATCTGCCATACAGCTATTTGGAGCACAGTGCATCAACCAGGCTGTAGTTTCTGTGGGGGTATGCAAGTTTTGTCAAACAGAGTGAAATAAACCAACAGTGATATTTGTCAACGCATTTCTGGATGTTTACCTTATGTATACTATACCCCCAAGCCCAAATACTGTAATGGGAAGTTGAGTTAATGACGTCGAATTAAACTAATAAGAATTACAATATATTCAAAACCAGATTCTACTAATATGAAAATAAATACAGCGTAAACAGAAAAAAATGTATTTCAAGTAAGTTCACAAATTTTCTTTAGTTTTTAGCGATTATGGTTTTATAAAACGTTATTAATATAACAAAAACAGCTAAGCCAGACCACGCTGGAATTCCTATCATTTAAATGACAAAAATAAAATCCTTCGAATAATGCTATTCATTCCAATGAATGCAGAAATATTTTCCTTTTCATTTACTTATTTTCAAACCAAAATCTATAACATATTAGAACCGACTTCATTTCACAATGAGAAGGGTTGGCATTATCCTTGCTTTAATGTGACACTACCTGAAGCAGATAAAAATGAAGAAAGAAGCTCCTAAGTTTGCGTCGTTCTTCTTTTTCTTTTCTTTTTTTTTTTGTTTTTTTTTTTTTTTTTTGTTTTTTTTCCCCCTTGCCTATTTTATAGTTACTGCTGTTGACTACATGTACTCACTTTCTCATAAGGACCATAGATTTTCGTCTCTCTGCATGTTTCCAGACACACTCACAGCCAGATTTTCCTCTTCAGCAGTTATTTGTTTGTGTTTCTTTTTTATTTGTTTGGGTTTTTTTCTGAGAATTCTAAGAATTCAGGAGTGATAAAAAGTGGATTGTTAGATCATCAAATTGGGTCTAAAGCTATTGAAATCGGTGGACCAAATTTTTAAAGACTGAGAAAATTTGGCCCAGTTGTTTAAGTTACAAGGGTGTGTGGCTGTTTGTTTTAAAATGTAGCTCTAAAATTATCTCTTGTTAACTTACGTATAAATATATGGCAGGTAAAGGCAAGGTACTCAGCTTTTTCAAAGAAATTTAAAGGAGGAGGAAATCTGCTGAAGTTAAACTAATTTATTTCCAAATTTATTAGCGTTCCAGCCATGCAGCTGTACGGAACATAATTATCAGTTAAAAAAGTCTTGCTAAGAGCTCAAAGCCATACAATAGGAGACGAAGTACTTAAAACCCTTCTTATTTATTCTGGTCAAAGGAAATGCTCAATTCTATTTTCGTCTTTCCTCTAATGGTTTTCTCTCCTCAAAATTCTCAATGCGAATAGCACAACCAAAAGAACAGGACATTCTGAACACTGCCCAGGCAACGAGAGTCGGAAATGGGATGCTCGGTCTGTGGCACTTCCTGAAGAGAGTTCGACTTTAAACAGGATACCCTCGTGCTCCCCTGTCCCAGGTAAAATCGCTTCAAATGCATCGTAAGTATTAAATGTAAATATTTTTGCTTCGGTTATTTGAAGACCTCAAAGTAGACTCCAGTCCTGCAGCTGCTACTCAGCCAAAACTTCCGTTATGGGGAGGGAACACTTCTTCTGGTGGAGAACTGAGCATTTCTCAAAAATGAGGATAGAAAGTTTCCTATGTTCTTTGAAAACGGCGTCCTTTTTTTTTTTTTTTTTTTTTTTTTTTTTTTTTTTTTTTTCCCAAACTCCGAGAAGAATGTTATTATAAAAATGTGCCCAAGTAATAAACCAGAGAAGGTCTGAACATGCTTTGGCTTGGCACGTTTTACTTGAAGTGTTTAAAATGGGATAAGATCCCACTCCCACTGCAGTCCAACCCAAACCATCCTATGACTCTGTGATGCCGTGATTCCAAGATTCTGTGGCTCTACGGTCGGGAAGTCCGGGGTGTGCCCTGCGTCACGCGGGACGCCCCCGACGCGAGGGACACAGTGGGGCACACCAGGGACACCAACTTCCTGGCTTCTGTGTGGGTGGGGAAGGAGAAGCGACCTCAAAAACGAGGTGGGAGTTTCCCTGCTGGGAAGGAACCAATAGGCTCATCCCAATCAGATATGTGAGGAATATAAGGCGATTTTTCTCTGAGCTCCACTGACTGGTTTCAGCTGCGATTATTGCTCCCATTAGAGAAAAACGAAAAGTGATATGAATTATCTCAGTTACTTTTTTTTTTTTTTTAAGGTGTGTATGTATGTTTTCCATACATGATTAAAGGGGATAATTTTCCCAAAGCACTGTAGAAACAACAGGATGAATTTTCTTCCCCCTCCCCCCTTCCGCTCCCCATTTTTTAACCCCTATAGGAACAACTATACTCGCTTAAGGTGAAGGGGTTGGAAATTATCTTAAGGAGTAGTTCAACCCACAGTGATCATGAACCTTTGACCCGGGATCCACCGGGAGGTGGGGATCAACTGTGTGTGGCAGGAAACTTGAAGGCGTCACGTAGGTGTCACACCCACGGCACGGATCAGGTGGTCCTACGCGCCGGCAGCCTGCGGCACACAAACCTCCGCGCCTGTGTGCTGAGGGCGATGCTAGTGAGAAGGGAGGACTTTGGTCACCAGACACAAAGTGGCTTTGAGGAAGAGTTTCCCGGCACAGTTCCTGACAGGTGAGGAAAAACCCTCGTCCTGCGAGGACAGCTTCCCTCCAGACACAAGCTGCACGTTGCTTCTTTTCTCCTACTTCTAGAAAAAAACTGTACCTCATGGGCAGGTTGTCCAAAGCTGGGACGGGAAGGAGAGCAGAACGCAGGACACACCTCCCAGAGCAGGGAAAATTCTCTTTGCTGTGGTTTGCCAGGATGCAGCGCCATCCAGAGCAGACTTTCGTGCAGGATGATGGAGATCCCACCTGCTTCCTAGCTGTCACCGCGACCCCATGTCCACTCCGCCACAGCCAGCGAACTTCACCAAGTACAAACTCCAGCGTTAGGCAAAAACTGTATTTCTCCGCCCTCGTCCCCTCCGGCTGGGTTAATGTCGCGTTTTCGTCACGGCATAATTGTTTCTGCCCGGTTTTCAAGCTGTCCTCAGCGGATGGATGCCTGTGCCTTACCCGTCTGGTGCGGAGATACAACAACTTCCCCCCAAACAACCAACGTCCAAATGGCATATTACCTTATACCTGGTGTTATTACCTTTATAAATATAATTAATAATAATCATCATTAGCACTGTTAGTAAGAGAAAGGTCGAAGAAACCAACCTGCGGAGGTAGAGCGGCGCACTCTCCCCGGAACGGACGGACGGAGGGACGGGCGGCAAGACGGACAGAGAGGGAGCGAGCTCCAGATCCCCTCCCCGCTCGGTGGGAGTCACCGGTGTGTGTGGGGGCGGTGCCGGGCCCTGGGCGGTGCCAGAGGCGGTCCTGGGGGAGCGGAGCGCAAAACGCGGAGGGATCGGGCGGGAAGCGGAGGAGGTGCTGCCGCCCCCTGGCGGCGCATGCTCGTCCTCGGTCCCGCATCCCGCCGCATCCTCGGGGATCCCACACCGCCGTCCCGTCCCCGCTGCCTCGGGGCGGCCAAGGAACGCCTCAACGTCAGAACAAACAGGAAAAATAGTGATAGGAACGATAAAGCATGCGGCAGCGACTCGAAAGGGAGAGCAAGTTCAGCCTCGCCACCGTCTGTGTCCGTGCTTTGCAAGGGAAAAATGAAATAAAAATCGGAATAAGTCTGAAAACAAAGGAGACTTTCTTCTTCTTAAGAGAGGCTCGAAAGTTCGGAAAATCACTGGGAAATGCGGTGGTGTGTCTGTGGAGGGTCCCTCTGGATCAGCTAGGGCCCAAAGCAAAAATTAGAGCAAAAAAGTGAAGATTTGGAAAGAATAAGGGAAGAATGCAAGGGAAAGGGCAGAAAATTTAAAGTAAATGCAGTGGAATGAGACCGAGGCGGGGGATTGTACTGAGAATGTGTACAGAGATAGGAGGGCTGCTGAAAGTGATGTGACACAAAAACATGAAGCCTGAAAACACCTGCACCATGGAAAAGAGGGGGTGTGTGTTTTAGTTTGTTTATTTGTTTCCCTTTTTATTTTTTGTAATATATATGTTTAGGGAGGTTTTCATTGTGCTTGGTGGGGTTTTCCTGTTTTTGGTGTTTTTAATTTATTTTTCTATTTATTACAATTTTATTTCAATTATTTTATTTTGTCCTCTGTTAGGGGCATGCAGTGGTTCTGTCAGCCAGGGCAGATGCCATCTGGTTCTCCCTACCCTGGCCTGCACATCCCCATGGAGGTTCAGCTGCTGTCCAGAGAAAGAGGTGAGGTTAGTAAGTTTGAATATCTGTATAAGGGAAAGCTTCCTTCGGGAAGCACAACTTGAGGGGAAAATTCCCACCATCCATCTTTGGTCACTGGTCACTGATTCAGCCCTCACTTGCATCAGAAAGTGTGAGGAGAACTAATCCTTGAAGGGAGATGCATGTTTATTAATGAACGTTAACTTTCTTGTGCCTAACAGACCCCTCCCAGTGGCCGAGTTCTGATGCTACTGAGAGTAAAACAAAAACTTTGGGAGATTGGCAGAAAACTGCTACTAAAGGTATCAGCTGACCCATCTCAGAACTGTTTTCATGGGGCTATGATGAAGAATTAGGGTCTTATCTTTGATGGCAGACCCTGCTTCTCATACAGCCCTTTCGCTTTGTTTGTGATTACTCATCCCAAACATGTGAAATAAATAGGTTTTCTTCCTTAACTATTATGAGGCTTTGTTTTGTTTTGAATGAACTTGCAGGGAAACCTATAAACATTAAAAACATTTTATCTGGTATTCAGCAACCAACATTCAAAAGGCAAGTGCCAATGGCAATAAAGCTCTAATTTACTTGCAAATCAAATAATCTTTCACTTGCCTAAGAATTGTTGTAATCAAGATTATTTTCTGGACTAAGATTTTATGTGTTCACAGAGATGCATACAACAGTCCTCCTCTGTGACTTCATGTTTGACAGTTATAAAATGCAATGGTTAGATTCTGTGTTCCTTCTCCTCAACTCTACCTAAATGCCAGTCACATAACTTTGACAAACAGAAAAGAGACAATTAATGAAATGGAATTTAAAATCTGCTCTCTATTGAACACTTTTGAAAGAACAAGATCAAAATGGATAGAAGTAACATGCACTTTTTCTCCCCTGTTTTGTCCAGAGCAATTGGTAAATGGTAGGTGTTAGATATCAAAAGGCATTATTAAGACTGGACCTTCCTTCTCCTCCTTCCATTCTTAGATCTAGTTTTTAGGATCCCCAGGTCTTCAATATATTTCTAATTGCCTTATAAAACAAACTGATACAGACATTTGCTTTTTCAGCCAAAATCATGGCAGCACATAATAACACCACTGTTGTTTTTGTAACCCATTAGTCACTTATCAAATAAATTGATGTATTGCAGGGGTACAAATATGAAATATAAAAATTAAATTTACACTTTATTTTCTTTCCATTCACTTCATTACATATGCTTCGGAATATATATCTTTTGAAATGTTGAGCAATACTGAGATTATGTATTTTTAAACAAAAATGTAGAACCCAAATATATTCAGGTTTGCTGTCCTGTAGCAATGTAATACTATGACTCCAATGGCATATTGTCACCCTGAGAGCTTCGTTTTCTGACTTAGCGGTGATCTTATAAGATCACTTCTTCTCTTAATGCAGTTAAGGCTCTTGACTTGGGACATAGGCAATTACAGGACTTCCACTAAATTTCCAAAAAGCAAAAGAGGACCGTCATTCCTAGTAATACAATCCACAACATTGGAGTGGAACTGAGAAGCATAGACAAACCATAACTGTAATGATTTCAAAGTTAATACATGGACTTTGCAAACATTTACAAGATTAAAAAAAAATATTAAGCACACACATAAAAATTCAGGTAATGTATTTTGTGATTTTTGTGAAGTGAACGAAAGCAGCAGTTTGTCTCTATGTTGATATCATTGAGAGAGAGTGAGAATCTGTCAGAAGGACTAAGAACACCTTATTTCAGAAGCAAGGAGATGAATATTTTTGCTGATGGAATTAGCTTATGTGGATGAAGGAACTATTTTAAACACAAGTAAAATTATGTTATTTTTTCTACTCCCTGATCTTGATACAGTTCATATTGACAGATATTTGGTAGGCCAGAAAGAAGCAGGTATTCCCTCTTTGTAGTATAACTGAGTATTTCAATAAATGTTACTTTTTTGGCTGCATTGGATAAAGTAATATTTATCAATTTCCAGAGGAAATTAACAAAAACAAGCTCTTGCTTTTTAGAAAATGTAAGTTTTTTTCTTTTAAAACCCATTTTGACAACAAAAAAAATCCTTTGCCTTTTCTTAAAGTGCTCCTTGTCTGTCTCCCTTACTTGCCCCTCAAAACAAATCACCTTTTCAAACTGGAAGAAAAGACTGTGATTGAGAAAGCAACAGTGAGAAAAGCTGTCTACTTGCATTGTATGCTCTTAAGTGGGAAAAAACAGATAGCCAAACAGTTATGATATTCTTATTAGCAATTTCCCCTGAAGAAGTAATTAAAGCATTGCAGTATGGACAGCACTACTGGAAGACAGTGCTGAGTTAAACAAGGCATTTTGTTACCTATTTAGTAAAAGGAAAAATGAAGAAAACTTACCCTTTATGCCTTTATGCAGATAGGCATGTTTTCACAATCATTTCACACATTTCCTGCTGCACATATCTGTCCTTCTGACTGTTTTAAAATGAGACTAGTGTGAAGGACTGGGCTGTTCAGGCATTCTTGGAGAGTCTTTAATTTCTATGTTGAATACTTTCATTCTTGGCCACAGGAGTTTTTCATTCATTCATGGAATTTATCATTGTTACATGATACACCTGTGTTTGTGATTTGGAGGGACAGAATGTCAGGGCCTGATTTGTCCCAGACATTTTTGGTGATTCTGGCAGTGACGGTAATTACAATGGGGGTATGGTTCAGATACTCCACAAACTGAGCTGTGGACACTGATTCCCTTCAGCAACAGAAATAAATGATTCAGCCAAGTATGTACCACACATCTTCACTAATACCTCACCATTATTGCTCTGTTTGTGACAAACAGCCTCATGTGAGATCTTGGTTTGTTTGCAAACCCCCTCCACTGTGCTGCCAAAATAAGGATGCAGTGTATCACAGCCCTTGTTGCCCTCCAGTGTGTGTTTGCATTTTCCATCCTTTTCAGATGGTACTGCTGGTTGGGTTTTTGGATTAAGACTAACTGTTGAAATTTCCCTATAAAACTTTTCCTCCCTCAGTTTATTGTGCTGGTGACAAAAGCAGCTTCTCAATATTTCCCACCATATTGCAGCATTTCCCACCATACAATAGCAACAGCAGCAACCCTCCCTGCTGAATGGACCAAACACTGATTCCCACATTTTCTACTGGTAGGTAAACATATCTCATGTTTAGCATTCGGCATGAGATTTCTTCCCTGTTGCCCACAGCTTGTCTGGAAGGCAGCAGTTATGCAGCTTTTGTGTCTCAAAGAGATGACAAGCATCTGTCCTTTGATCACCCTTCTGTCCCCTTACATGAAGTACCGGGTTTTGTTGGTGAACTGCTCACTGTCTCCCTCCTCATTTTCACCCATCCCAACTAATTAAGGCTACATTCATCTTGTCTGCTCTGCTTTTGGGACTGTATTTATTGTCTATTGTGTCAACAAAGACACACCAGAAAATCTCACTCATGATACATTTTGAAATGAGTAATTTTCTAGCACAGTGTCATTCTATGTGACCGAATATTGATGTTTTTTTTTGGGAAAACTATTTGAATTTACACACAAATTTCTGGATCTTTTCAGTCTCAGAACAAAGATGACACCAGCTGCAAATAGAAGGAGAGTGGGTATTACAAAACGTAATGCTTTTCCTGTGATAATTTTTAAAATTGTGTTAGGTGCATGACTGACGCTAGTCAGGACCATATGTCAGGAAAGTCTTGAGTGTTTGTGCATGGCAATTAATTTACATTCCTTAAAAGGTATGTATTACTGCCAGTAACAACAGTTTTTCTACTCAACAAAAATACCAAGAACAGTCCTGAATCACTCATGACAAAGTTTCTGTCTCTGTGTACAGTCCTAATTTTTTTTTAATGACATCAAGTTACACAGGGAAAAAAAAAGTTAATGATTAATCTGACATAGTATAGTGAAGAATTGGTGTATGATTAATTAAGAATAAACTGGAGGATTGGCAGCAAAAGGGGTGCCAAGTAACAGTTTTATGGAAAATCAGTTTAATCAAAAAAAGCTGGATTTTTTTATAAGATATTTGGGTTGACTGATAAGAGTAACTGTGTAGTTCTGCACAGGGCAGTTTGATTTAGTAATGCCTGATAGTCTGTCTGAAGACTATCAGGTTATCAATACAACACATGTTGTAATGACTTAGGAACTGGTCAACCAGTAGACCTCAAAAATTGGAGTCAGTGGAAAAACTTTCACATGAAATGTTTTTCTGACAGGAGTCTTACTGCTCAGTTGATGGGTCTGTTCTTTGCAATATTTTATTAGCTATTTGAAACTAAACAAAACACCCTATAACTGGCAGCTGCAGATTATTTGGACAAGAGAGAAATAACGTTAGTTATGTGGAAATCACAGAGTGTATTCTAGCTTTGACTTGAGTCAGTCAAAGCATTTTCTAGCACGTGCAAGTCAAATGCGAAGTCAGGCATCATGGGTCAATGACTGCAGCCACCAGCAGGGTGGAGCTTCCTTTGAAAAGCATCTACAGTAATTCTCTTGAGGCTATCAGAAAAAAACCCACAAACATTACCCCTTGTTCTCAAAAGCTGATGTGCAGAAAGAGTATTTTACATTTTTGTACCACTCAGGAACAGTATGTCACATGAGGAGATTCCCTCATGAAGATGTTCCCTCACGTTCACACATTCTTGAATCAATTTTTAAAAACAGAAGCTGAGAAATTGGAGACCACATCTAAAGCTATTTGAATACTGGGGAAAACAAAAGCATAAGACAGGTACCAAAGTGTATATTGAAGAAGACAAAGAAGAAGATGAAGAAGAAGAGGAAGAGGAGGAAGAAGAAGAAGAAGAAGAAGAAGAAGACAAAGAAGAAGAAGAAGAAGACGAAGACGAAGAAGACGAAGAAGAAGACGAAGAAGACGAAGAAGACGAAGATGAAGAAGACGAAGAAGACGAAGACGAAGAAGAAGAAGAAGACGAAGAAGATGATGAAGAAGACGAAGAAGAAGAAGAAGACGAAGACGAAGAAGAAGACGACGAAGAAGAAGAATACGAAGATGAAGAAGACGAAGAAGAAGAAGATGAAGAAGAAGAAGAAGACGAAGATGAAGATGATGGAGAAGTCTTGTCTACGTAACAAAAGTAGCTTTACCAGCTGGAGAGCACTGAAGGGGTCTTCCTTGAGGGAAATATTTGTATTTGTCAAGAGTAGGCAGAGGATGTCATAAGTACAAGGGAAGTGAAGTACTAAAACCTTGTTATCCTGTCTCAAAGGTGTATTTTGGCACATGAGTCAGGTCAGTGCAAGGTGATGTGAAAATCTACTATCTGCTTCCGATAAGACACAAAAAGGCAGATGAGATGATGTCAGATTAGATATGTTTTTCTAATCTGAAGAAAATCACTTAAACCATTTTACTTTAGGAGGTTTATTAAAAAATTTAGGAGGCTATTCCCTGCAGGTACTCAATAATCACTGGGGGAGACTAAGTCCTCTCAGAGTATTTAAGGACTGTTTTCAAAAGCAGCATTTTGTATTACAGCTGTACAGCATGTCCAGAAAGAGAACTGTTTCTGATAGTAAGGCAGCGGTGACACAGTGCTGATATGTGTGCATTGCTGCTTGGCAGCTGGAGGCACCTAAAAAGTGCATATGCAGGCAGGGAATGGGACAAGTACTGTCTCAAGTGTCCCAGGAAGCAGTGTCCAGGAAGAGGATGGAGGTGGTATTTCAGGTGTGGTGTCTGCACAGAAACAAAGCAAGTCTGTGTAACTGAAAGATTAAACTTTGCTCTGGAATAGATGTTGTTAGGAATGGCAGGGCTGGTGTTTGATGCCAGCTTCACAACATCAGTTTCTGAGACAGGGGTGTCAGACAGCTGAAGTGTGAAGGTTCAATTTCATGTGTATCTGTAGTTTGGGAGAAGTGGTTTTCTGGTGCAGGCAATGGGAGACAAAGGGGGACAAAAGCTGGTAGCACAGTGAGAATCCAGCTTCTCTTCATGAAAAACCAAGAAGTAAAACTGTCCCTGAAGAAGCAAAAATTCCAGCTGCCAAACCACGTGCACCTCTCTATGGCAAAGAAAATCAACATATGGATATATTCACTGACAAAAATTCATGTGTTTCCATGTTACAGGCAGTCCACAGTTTGGGACTGAATCTCACAGTACCTTGGGTGGCCTGATGATCCCTCCAATGCCATCAACAGGACCTGGTGGAAGTACTGTCCATGGCTACACTTGATAAGGCACATGTTATATAAGTGAGCTGCCAACACCAGCTTCCATCCTACTCTACCTGAAGATGTTAAAAGATGGTGATAGTAGAAAAGAGTCACCTCTTTGCATTTCCACTAGACCTCCTTCCTCAAGATCTCTCGTCAATATATGGTACTACTTTCTGCAATTGGATATATTTGAAAAGGAGAGCCTTGTCTTCTTCTTTTAGACCTTCTTCACTCTCTTTTCTTCATCTTTATTGACATCCCTCTGGTGACATAGGCTTCCCAACTTAGAGCTTATTTTCTAGTGTCACCTCTGTCTATATATTGTTTTCTATAGAAACTTGTCAGATCATGTCACCTCTCCCTGCACATCAGAGGACAGAGGAAAAAAGCCACTGTGCCTGTAATTCAAAATAGTTCTGTGCTGTGTCCTAGGTTTTCCCTGTGGAAATACAGGCAGCAATATGCTCTCAGGTTTTCCTTATGGTGCCAAATGATAATTCGGGTTGTTAGCTGATGGTTCTATTTCATGATCCAAAGTAATACAATCAGGTGAACGTCCTGAGCATCCCTGAACATCTCAAACCAAGTTTTTTCCCTGTAGCCAGTTTTTTGTGGTATGCATTGTCTGGTGACTTATGTTTAAAACATGCCCTCAAAAACACTGAGAAAGAAAAGGTAAGGACAGTGATGATAAACTTTCACCTGCTACTGACTTTGCACAAAGGATGGACTTTATGAACTTTATGCTCATAAAGACTTTTAAAGGTTTATATTTAAGTTCCATTATTGTGTATCATAAATGAAACACTTAACTATAACACAATAATATACTTAAACAAAACTACAAACTTAATTAGTCTTATTTTATCTTAGTAAATTATGGAAAATATTGACCATGTAGTGTTTAACTGCAAACCCACATATAATTATGAGTGATCATCAGAGTTTCTTCAAATACACCACAGGCTTCTTCGAAGAGAGAAGATAAGGTCAACTCATAAAAAGTATCAAACAAAACAGCAATTTCCATCTCTGCATTCAGAGATTTGACATCAGGAAGAACCATTTGTATGACATAGTCAGAGATGTCTTTGTTTCCAAGATGTAGAAGGCAGATAATGTGAGCTACATTTTTACCTAAACCTGTGAGCCGAGACCAGCAAAGCAACACTAGCAGTTTCTGTAACTACTTTATCTGATGGGAGCTGCTGCCACATGTCTATCAAAACACAGTTATTAACACAACCACACACAGAGAGAAGAGTGCTGATCGATCACACAAACAATGGATTTGTGTCATAAGACCTGTCTTTGTATTCCCAGCTTTGATAAGTACCTACTCCTGTAGAAGAAAAGGAGCTCCTGCTGCTCACCCAGGAGCTGAGAATGGGAGCACTAAGGAGGGATACAAGTATAAGTTCCCACCAGGAGGAGGAGGAGGATTGGAAAATCGCTTTTAACTGCTTTGCCATTTTTTACTGTGTGAAACCCATGTACCAGGAGCAGGGATTATCAGACAATAGGGCAGATTCTGCGTTCAGGGCACAGCTTGGACTAGTGGGGTCTGTGCAGCAAAACTGGCAGATTCATAAGGGAGATGCCTGGGTGCTCCTAGGAAAAGCACATTTTGTCTGCCCACAGCAGTGGTCAGGCAGCTCGTGATGTCACTGATAAATTTTAGGGAAGTGCCTTTGAACATAAAGGTCCTATTCCAAAGCTCATTGAAGCCAACTGGGGCCCTTCCAACACCTTCCATGAGCTTTGTCTTGGGACATGCACTGCGGATCTGCCTGTTCAATTCAATCAAACAGGTTATAAAGCTGTGCAGGGGTGTTTTGTTGAAAGGCTTTATTAGGCTTGAATTTCACCTTTCTTTGTCTGCACAGCTGCATTGTTAGTCACACAAATTGTGCCAGGTCATCAGCCTCTGTGCTCTTTCACAGAGATGGAACAAACTCCACCAACAGACAGGTTTTTCTATTTCAGCATGGAAGTCATGGTAAGCCTTTCATCATCCCTCACCAAGAATGTAGTCTGTGTGTCCCCATTTGTCTTTTGTTTACTTAGAGATTTACAGTTGAAAAGAGTTTGAATTCATCAGGACTATCTTTGAGGAGAAAACTGAGATGCAGAAAGAACAGCTTGGCTGTCAAGATTTCCAGAATTTGTATTCCTTTAAATTTAAATGGTAATTAAGGTGGAAAAATTGCCTAGAAAAGTTTCTAGGTATCTAACATATAGTTAATAACAATATCAAGTCCTCTGATCTGAAAAAATCTTACTCATAGTTACAAAAGATTTGTTGCTGTCCTCCATCACTTTAGGAAGAATTTTCCCATTGCCCTCCAAAGAAACATTAATTAATAGCTATATTTTGCAACATGCCCAGAAGAGGGACAGGCCCAAAACAGACACATTACATAACAGAGAAGAGATCAGTGCAAGCTTAACTTCAGTGTGACACCTCTGAGTTGTGGCCTGGCATGACTTTGAAGACTCACAGTCTTTTAATGAAAAAGTAAATAAAAACTATTTCTGTCTTGTTGATTGTCTATTCACTAACTCTGTAATTAAAATTATAATTTTAGTCTCGTAGTATTCATAAAGAGTTACTTTGGAATTATCAGTATACTCCCTGTGCCTCCATCACCTGAGTAATCAACAGAGCAAAGCAAGTTTCTTTTTCTCCTTTGGGCAACGTGAGGACAGCATGAGATTTTTCCACATATTGTAGCCACAGAAAAAAGTTTTATACTGTAAATTAAACTCAGTGCTGCTTAAACTGTACTCTGGTATAAAACAGCATAAATCTCAGTGAAATTAAATGCCCCAGGAGTGAGGCTGAGCCAAGGTGCTGCTGTGCAAGGGCTGTGTGTCCATCTCTAGCTATTTGCATTTATCAGCTAAACCCAGTATAGTGAGCAAAGGAATGAGAGCACTTACTGATGGAGAGCATGGTTGGACCTGTTCTCCAAAAATCAGGAACTCCAGGAAGGCAGTGGTGAAGTATGAGGTTTCTTTAAAGTAACTGGATGTAGTCCAATAAGTAGAACAGGCTTTTAAATAATTTTGTTTAATTAAAAAAGGAAAAAAAAATAGAGGAACAATCTGGGGTCACTGTCAAAGAGCAAGATCAGAGGAATTCCAAATGCCTGGGAGTTGGAAAGAAAGGGTCTTCCTGAAGCCTGTGACTCCAAAAACAGGATAGAGAAACTATAGGAGATAGTCAGGAGAGACAGGTACTTCTCCTTGCTAGCAAAACTATAATCCAGTATAAGTCTTTGTAATCCAGTAGGCTAGAGAAATCTGTTGCCATTCAGAAAGTGGGAAGAGAAAAGGTCATGCTAATGCCTGTCTCTTCCACAGCTATTGATAGGAATATTTAAAGGAAGACATTAACATTAACTGAAAACATTAACATTAGCTGAAAATCCAGTCTCAGCTACATAGCCTTATTCTAGCTGCCAGCATGGCTGTAGAAGTTTCTCAGAAACAGCAATTGGTCTGTTTGGCTTCTTTAGAAGAAATAAGTGCAAGTGGGTGGCTAAGACTCACGGCTCTAAAAATTTTCAGAATAAGAGACCATATTGGAAAAAATTATCTGAAGGCTTATAGTGCCTACTGAAAAATTACCCCTAGATTAAAGTATTTTAACTCATTACCCCCAGATTAAGGTTAAGTCTTAAAAGAAGATGTCTTTTATAAAGGCTTATCTTTCCATGTTTGGCAAACAGAACAAATATGATGCAAACTGCCTCTTCATAGGGTAAATACATTTTATTGCATTCTTTCTTCCAGCTTCTGACTAGGGGAAAGTAATTTTTTAGTCAATAAATTATGGCCACAGTAAGACAGAAGCTGAGTCTTGATATCCACAAAGACATGTATGATGACAGCCTTGGCTGAGCTGAGCTTTCAGGTGTCACTGTCTCAATTTGCTTTACTGTGAGCATTCATATTAATGCTGTCACTCAAGAAAGGTGTTCTTAAAATGTTAGTTTCTAAACACAAGAAAACTTTAAAACACAGGACATCAGGAAAAGATACCAAAAGAGAATAGGTGAACTCCGTCTTCCCTCTGTACTTTCTAATCGTGTAATCTTCATTACTGGTCTTGTACTCCATTTCAGTACAAATTGATGGTATTGTACACTGTACAATCTTTACACAATTCCCTTCAGCCTCTCAGGAAATATTCCTTCCCTCTTTCTTTTCAGTGTTTTCTGTGCAGGTGATTTCTTGTGCATACATGATCCATACTCTACCCCTGCTAAGACTGTAGCTATCCATCACTCCAGGAACTCTGCTCTTTTTCTCCCAGGAGAGGCTCTATTTCCCTGTTTTTCCAGAGGACTTTGACTGCCTGAAATAGTGAGAGACATTGTAAAGCAAACTGTTGGTTTCTTACAGTCCGTCAAACAAAGCATACAGTAAACTGCAAGCAGATAACACCTCAGAGCTGCACAAGGTATATAACCTCTGGGGTATGTGATGCAGCAGCAAGAGGGAGAGCCCTGTCAAAGAAATAATCTTATTAGGGAAAATTACTTTATAATTTAGAAAAAAATCCTTGAAAAGCCTTAGAATTATAAGCAGTTGATTATAGCTCCCATGTTTCTTCCTTCAATACCTTCATTCAGATGTTACCCAGGCTGGGAGTAAACAACAACATATACAAATAGCAACATGTAGACTGACCACAAATTCTCAGCTAAAATTTTCTGTTTAAAATTGCATTTCTCTATAGAAACATATGACTAATTCTCTTTATAATAGCATTCTTCCCTAAGTTCTGATAAGTTGTACAGAAATATTACCAGGTAAAATTAGAAAGGAGCAAACTGGCGTCTTGTATAACTGGCATATTAAAAAAAAAAAGAAATTTTGACAAATGATAAGAAATTTGGGATATCACTAAATCCATATAAAAATGCTATTACATTAAATCTTGTCACTTTTCTGTCCTCCATCTTAAAATGTGTTAGAAGGCAGTAAGCAACTCCCTAGGTCCAGTATAAAACCCCTGTGTTTCAGAGTCAAGGCTCAGTGTGGGCCACAACAACCTCCTGCAGAGCTATAGGCTGGGGAAAGAGTGACTGGAAAGCTTTCACTTTGGTGAAACTGGTGAAATTTCTCTTTTCCTGCTGGGAAATGACCTGGACGTGCTAGGTGACAGCAGCTGAACATGAGCCAGCATGGGTCCAGGTGGCCAAGAAAGCCAATGGCACCCAGGCTTTGGTCAGCAATTGAGTGGCCAGCAAAACAAGGACAGAGATTTTTCCTGCCCTTGTGAGGCCACTCCTTGAATGCTGCTTTCACTTTTGGGCATCTCATGACCCAAAAGGCATTGAGGTGATGCAGTGAGTCCAGAGAAGGTTCATGGAACTGGGGCAGGGTCTGGAGCACAAGTCTGGTGAGGAGCAGCTGAGGGAGCTGCAGAGGGCTCAGCCTGCAGAAAAGGAGGCTCAGATGGAACCTTGCCAGTCTCTACAGATGCCTTAAAGAAGGCTGTAGCCAGGTGGGTTTTGGTCTTTTCTGCCAGAAAACCAGGCAGGTGACAGGACAAGAGGAAATGGCCTCAAGTTGTGCCAGAGGAGTTTTTGATTGAACATTAGGAAAATTTTTCTCAACAAAAAGGTTGTCAAACCCTGGCTGCTGCCAAAATCTGAGTACTAAGGTTCTCAGAAATGCCTCTGCCCAAATTAAGGTGCAAACGAGACCATATGCCAGTGACAATAATACAGCTTTTATTTGACAGTAAATGTGGGGGGGAAAGAGAGAGAGAGAGAGAGAGAGAAAGAGAGAGAAATAGAAAATAGGTGGGGGGGACAGAAAGGGGTTAACAGAGACAGAATAAGGAAAATGTCACCACTCTGGGGATCCCAAAGTTGTTGGAGATCCCACTGATCTTCTCCAGCTGATCTCCTTGGTGCTGAAGGTCCCCCCAAAGAGCACAGATTCTGATGGGTTAATATCCACTCAGGCCAGGTAGGAAAATCCAGGCACCTCCCTGGGGTTGGGGGGAGTTTGGCATTGTCTCTTACAACAAACTCCACATTTGTTGCACCACGTGCAGTCCTGTGGTGCCAGGGTTCAGGAATGGCTCTAGGGGGGCACTTTGGGGATCTTTGATGGATTAAGGCATCTCCTCAGCGGCCCCTCACATGAATGTCCTGTGGATGTGGCATTCCCAGGGCTGGGGGTTCCACAGCCAGTTTGTGTAAGGAAGGATGGGGTCACTGCCCCTGAGCAGAGGTTACAACACACCCAAACTTCTTTCCCCGCCTCAGCTGGGGGGAAATCTGTGCAAACCTGCTCCCAGCAAAGGGATCTGTGGGCTACAGCCTCCTCCACCCCGAAGTAATCCAGAGATGATTCTTAGCAGGGCTGCTGGGTTTGGCTCACATGCTTTTCCTTGTTTCCTTGTTTGTTTCAGGTGATTGAAGAATGAGTTTTCCCTTTATCTAATCTCAGCAGTTTGACTTTCAGTCCAGAGTCCCAGACAGGTATCTTCAGGGAGGCTTCTTTGGTTGTAGCTTCCTTATACAGTTTGAGTTATAATGAACAAAACTTTGTATCAGTGTTTGAGACATGAACTATTTCAGTCTCTGACTGCTGCCCGGGGCAGCAGTGGAGTCACCACCCCTGGAGGGATTTAGAATATGTGTGGATGTGGCACCTAGGGACATGGACTTGGCAATATTGGGGTAAGAGTTGGACTTTATGACCTTAAAGGGCTTTTCCAGCCTAAATGATTTTATGATTCCTCCCAGGATGTATCTACAGTACAGCAAAATGGGGCTGGGAGGAGGAAGATATTTTTCTCGTTTGCTCCCATCAGGAAAGTGGAGAGAGGGACAGCTGAAAGTTCATTATGGCATTGCCTTCACTGACTATACCACTTACTGGAGCACCTATTTTTCTGTGCATTTCCTATGACTACTCTTCCATAAAACAACAGCTCAGTTGTTTCAAAAGCTATTGTTGGTCTCACTGTTTTCTGAAGCAGAAAGCATTTTGTTTTCTCTGAGCCATACTGACATAAGATGGGTTTTGTCTGTATTTTTCAGTGTCCTGAAAAATTCTTAGAATAAAAAGAATTAAAGAGAGGAAATGAGACATGTAATACATTGACTCAGGAATTTAATTGCAATACGCATCTAGTATTTAATAGATGTGAGGCTCAGAAAGGCCAGCGATAGAAAGAAATTTCTATGAAAGTATCAGGACGTGATTGATAGGTATCTGTTGCATGTTGGAAGAAGACCTGCAAATGGTACCAAACGATATTACACTTGAAGTATATCCACATTTCTTCCTGCAGATGTGCAGTGAATCAGCCACAAACACTTGATTGGAGAAATTACCTGTGTTTTCAAGAGGTATGTTGCATAATTCCTGTGCTACATTCAGAAGTTTGCTGATCTGTCATTTTTGTTCTGAAAACCTGAAAATCTTAAGCCCCTGTTCTTCCTCTGTTCAAGGTCCTTTAACCTTTTAAAAGGGATTAGAAGTCATTGCTCTGGTAGCTTCCACTGCTTTATATGCAGGTTAGTCTGGAGTTCTGCAAACTCCCAACCAATTGCTATTTACACTTGTGAGGGACACCCACAATACGTGAAAAATTCAATCAGGATATTTTTTACCACTATTTGAATGTAACTTCTCTTTTTGACCATTCAGATTTAGGTCAGCTGACATTTCATACAGATTTCAGAAAGAGGGCACTGCAATGGCATTTGCAAACTATTTGCTTTTCTTGTATGCTTTTCATTTGTGTAGCTGTCTCCTTCTATCTGTCTTCTACCTTGAGACAAAGTCTGTTTTTCTGCAAGAACTGAACAATTTGATAGACTGAATTGTTCAATTAATATTCAGGGGCTACAAATAGCAAAGCAGTCATTGCAGGAGGCTGTGTTTGGCTCAGCCTTGGCTTCTGCATGCTAAGGTAATACAGGCAACATTTAAAAAAATGATTGTTATATTTATGCTGCATCTGTCATGATCATTTCTCATGAGTAGCTATATTGTCCTCACTAAATGATTTCCTAGTTAGACTATTACTAAACTTGACTAGTTCACTGTCTCAGAGATACAAAAAACATTTTAGGAAACTCTGAAAATATCCCAGTCTACATGCAGAGATATTAGAGGCAGGAGTAAACATCATCCAACGGCCTTTGATTTTGATCCATGTAATTATCTGTGGGATTTTGCTTAGTGCTCTAATTCTGATTAAACTACATAGTATATCTTAATAAAGATGGTCAGTCTAGATACTATAAAGTCTGCACAGGACAGCTAATCCAGAATATCCATTTGCATGCTGGTCTGATGGGCTACTTTCAAAAGCAATCTTAACCTCTGACATGAGCACACAGAGTATATTTCCTGATAACATTGTTTTGTGAAATTTGCTGTGTAACTGGGTACTCTGAGAGTGGACAAAGATTTAACTATTTATTGACTGTGTATATGTGTTTTGTTAATTAAAGTTTGATGACTAATATTGGCATATTTACACATGCAAGCAGTTTTTTTCATGGTGGGAGCAGTCTTGTTGCATTACCTGGAACTTTGCAGACAACTACAAATCCATCTTTTGAGAAACTTCTGGTATGTGGTTGAACAGTAGGTATGTGAAATTACAGACCAATATTTGCATTCATGTCATCACTTTGTTTTCACTTCCTATCTCTATAGTTACACACAGATATTTTCTCATTCCTGCATGTGCATGTTAATTCTATCAATCATGCATCCTTAAGTGTATCCTTGTGTCTATAATTTATGCAGTTATTAATTTTTCCCTGACTCTTGTGGCATAAATAAACAGCTGCATCTTTACACTTAAGTCAACTAGGTATATGAACAATATTGGAAAAGTACAGAATCACAGGTTCATTCAGGTTTGAAAAGACCTCCAGGATCACTGAATCCAGCCTTTGTCTGATCACCACTTGTCGACCAAACCATAGCAGTAAGTCCAGTTGTTTCTTGAACACCTTTTGGGCTTGTAACTCCACCACCTCTCTGGGCAGCCTGTTCCAATGTTTAATAACCCTTTTTTTGAAGAAATTCTTCCTGATGTCCAACCCAAATCTCCCGACACAGCTCGAGGCCATTTCCTCTTGTCGTGTTGCTGGTTGCCTGGGAGAAGGGACCGAACTCCACCTAGCTGCTTTCAGGAAGTTGTAGAAAGTGATAAGTCACTCTTGAGTCTCTTTTTCTCCAGGCTGAACAACCTCAGCTACTCCTCATATGACTTACACTTTAGACTTTCTCCAGCTTCATTACCCTTCTCTGGATTCACTCCAGCACCTCATGGCTTTATTGAAGTGCAGGGTCCAGGACTGGACACTGCACTCAAGGTGTGGCCTCACCAGTGCTGAATACAGGAGGATAGTCACTGTCTTGCTGGACACACTGCTGCTGATACAAGCCAGGATGCCTTTGGTCTTCTTGGCCTCCTGGTTACAACACATTCTGTCCTGCTCACTGTTGACCAGCACCCCCAGGTCCTTTTCCATCAGGCAGCTTCCCAGTCACTCTTCCCCCAGCATATAGCACTGCATGGGGTTATTGTAACCAAAGTGCAGGACTTGTCACTTGGCCTTGTTGAATTGGCCAATGGCCTCAGACCGTCAGTCCAGCCTGTCCAGATATATCTGCAGAGCTTTCCTACCCTCCAGCATCAACATTCCCACCCAATTTACTGTTATACTCTCTGAGGATGGACTCAGTCCCCCTGTTCTAATAATATTGAACCTAGCTGGCCCCAGCACAGACCCCTGAGGAGCACCACTGGTGACTGGCTGCCAGCTGGATGCAGCACCATTCACCACCAGTCTCTGGGCCTGGCCCTCCAGCCAGTTCCTAACCCAGCAAAGAGTGCTCCTGTCCAAGCTGGCAGCTTTTCCAGGAGAATGCAATCACAGACAGTTCAAAGACTTTGCTATGTGTATGTAGACAACACCCATAGCTTTCCCTTTGTCCCCCAGGTAAGTGACCTGGTAATAAAAGGAGATCAGGTTGGTCAGGCAGGACCTGCCTTTCCTAAACCCCTGCTGCTGATCCCCTGGTTGTCCTGTAGGTGCCAAGTGATCACACTCAGGTGGTCTGCTCCATAACCCTGCTGGACACAGAGGTCAGGGTGACAGGCCAGTAGTTCCTCAGATCTTTCTAGCCCCTCTTGGAGATGTACATCACACTGGCCAACCTGCAGCCATCTGGGACCTCCCCAGTTAACCAAGACAGTTGATAAATGACAGAAAGTGTCTTGGCAAGGCTTTTCTACCACCTCCCTCTGTACCTTTGGATGAGTCCTATCCAGTTCCACAGACTTACGAATGTCTAAATTGCTCAGCAAGTCATTAACCACGTTCTCTTGGATTACAGGGGGACTATTCTGCTCCTTGTCTATTCTCCCCCTGTCAGGAGCCTGGTTTCCCTAAGAATAACTGGTCTTAAACTGGTCTGTTTAAGTTGGAAGCAAAGAAGGCATTAAGCACCTCAGCCTTCACCTTGTTCTTGCTGACATAGTCCCCATCTGTGTTCAGTAAAGCATGGAGATTTTCTTTATCTCTCCTTTAGTTGCTGATGTATTATAAAAACATTTTTTAAAACATCTTTAACACCAGTGATCGACCAGATTGAATTCTAATTGAACTTTTTCCTTTCTAATTTTCTCTCTACATGACCTAAAGACATTGTGTATTCTTCTTAAGTTGCCTGCCCCTTCTTCCAAAGGTCATAAATTCTCTTTTTCTCCCCCAGAATTCCTCCAAAAGCAAAGCCATGCTAGTGACAGATATAGCTCTTGGCTGATTATGTGTACCAAATACTTCCTTTGTACTGGTTTAATTTCCAGCACTGTAAAATCAATATGCATAATCTGAAAAAAAGGGTTCGCAGGGAAAATTAGGATGGTTATGTTATGTGATGTCTAGACACAAGAACTGCCATATGGGATCAGAACAAAAGTCCACTTAGCTCATTATCTTTTCCCTGACAGTAGTCTGTAGGGGATTTTCAGGGGGAAGGAAGAACATACCAAAATAAAAAGCATACATGAATTGTTCCCTACAATGCTTCTCATTTTCCAAAAATAAGAGAAGGAAAATTCTTCCTTTACTCTAGCTGGATACTGTATCATCATGCTTAACAAGACAAACACAACTATGCCCTTTTAACTTATCTAAGCCATTATAAGCTTACCCAGGATGTTTGCTTTCTCAGTCCTTTATGGCCAAAAATCCCACTACTTAATTACACATATGCTCATTATATGCCCTTGTGAACATGCTGTCTGATGGTTTCTTTGTATATATCCTGTGCTTCTGATGTTATTGAGAGAGAGCACATAGTACTTTCCTGCAGATCTGCTACCTCCGTATTATTCACATAAGGATATACACTCTCATTCATGTATTTTCCAAGTTCAAAACTCATATTTTATGTAGTTTCTTCTTTCAAGCAAATTTGTCTCCTGCCCATCTTATTCTGTATTCAGAATAGGCAGAATAATATGTATTAGATAAAGGTTTACCACTGTAAAAATGTAACTGTAAAGGATGTCATAAGGATATTTTCTAGCTCCCACTTTCCTAAAAAAATTCTACCATACTGCAAAGGGTTGCAAAAAAGGGACTCACAGGAAGCTGCAGTTTCACTGTGAGACTGAAAACCTGATCCTGAGCAACTTTACAGAAAATAATTAGCTATGTGATATGCTGTAGAAACAAAATCATGATTTACACCAATTATGCTTATCATGCAAACACACTACCTTTAAGTTTTATCACTTCTAAGTTTGCCTGCACAGTTAAGTCTTTTATTACATTATTTTATGTCTTTGGTCAGAGAAGTAAAACCTGCACAGCTAACAGTGATCAACCCCTGCTCCCAGAAGGAGGCAACATTTTGTAACCTAAAAGAGCTTATGGATCATTGTCCAGATAAATCCAGACAGATACTTGAAGCTGAAGACTTTGGGCAGACTATGAAAGAACCACAGACAGAAGCACAAAGAAGAGGATAGAAAGGACAATTAGAACAGCACACTTTGCGTCTTTCAGAAGCAATGAACTCAGTTCAAATTCAGCATTCACACAAGTATTCTCATGTTAGCCTTCAAGTGTGTTTAGTAATTAGGGGATGCAGAACAGAACTGAAGCATTCTACAATATCTCCCGGAAGAGAAGGAAGAATACCAGCAGTAAAAAGACTACTGTTAACCAAAACATCCCCTCACAACAGAGTTATCCTGGATACATAGTCTACACAGACTGCAGAGGGTGCAGTATAGATTTACCTATTGCAGGTGCTCTCAACACTTAGTGTAAAACATTAAGTACAATACATGAATACAAAAAATGTAGCCCTATGAGTAAGCAGTCTAAATGTCCCGAAATCAGGTACTCCAGAAAACTGGAGTTCCATGTATCAGTTTAGATGGAGCAGGCAAATTTCCACTGAATTAAGGAGGAATAGGCTATGTCTGTCAACAGAGATGAACAATATCTTTTTGCTGCTTATAGACTTAGTGATCTGATTGTTTCAAAATCATTCCTCCTAGCTGTTCCTTGGATTCTCTCACTCCCAGCATTTTACCTCTGGATATGCAGGCATTATGTTTGAGAATGGGTTAGGTATGAATGAGTGACATTGCTGGCTTGCTTTCTTTAATGCGACAAATGCATCAACTGTCTCAGCATAGTTTTCCAGTTCCATAAAGATGTTATGTTGATTTTTGCTAAAGAAAAGAAGAAAGCAATTTTCAGGGAAAGCAAACACTCTGGATGGAAAAGGTATGTGATTAGTTATTATCTCAGACTGTACACTTCACAATTGCTTTTCAGGATAACATATGTGAACCTAAAGTAAAAAAGCTTATTTACAGAATTGTTAACCCCCCCACTCCCACTGCAATATAATTTTAAAAATTGTTTATAAATATAGTTCACAGAATTTAAAGCAAAGTAATCAGTATGTTCATGCTTATTTTTTTTTTCCAGAGAAACAAATAACAGAACAAAGTATACAACAGACTCTATTTTCTAAGTAATTTCTTTTCCAGTGCAGGTATAGCATTATCGGTATTTATCACAGAGACAACTGCAAGATGGAGGACTCACAGATAAATCTTCTAAGACAACTGCATTTTCAGAAATATTTTGTTCATCCTGACCAATAATGACAGAAAAGCTATTTACTTGTACTAATATATTCTGTAGTGAAACCAGTGACATTTAATTTTAGTTTTAGCATCTCATTGCTAGGTTGTGTCCAACAGTGCAATACTAGCAATATTTCTCTTAAAAGAAATTGTCGTGAAAAGGAACAGCACGGCATAGGTCTTTTCTTTCATAGTTATTGTAAAGTTATTTTTGTAAAGTTATTTTTGAAATTGTCACATTCACCAAGAACCTTTACTTCTTCATAGCTTGTCTGTTTCTGGCATAAAAGCACATCTTTTTGAAATAAAGCGATCCTTTTATTCTCAGACTCTGAAACTATAAATATTAGTTTGAAAACCCCCTGTAACTCCCAATAAACTAACCAACCAACCATTCTGAGAAAAAAAGTATAGAAAGGTGAATAGATTCATTCTGACACAGTCCTTAAGCAGTTTTGTTAGAGAATATATACAGAGCATAGATCCAATGGTATACGATTTTGACACAAAACATGAATTTTTTGTAGGGTTTTTGCATGGTTGTTCCCACAGGTAGAATTCACAGGACACGTATATATAGGAGTTTAGATTCCCTGTCAGTAACTAAGCACCTGAAAGCCAGGTATTATTTCACCTAGCTCCTCTGCTAGGGACAGATTCAAATGGCCTCATTCCAAATGACACTGACTCCAGAGCAGTCATGGAGTTTTCCTGCCTAGGTGGGGTGATGTGTGCTTAGCTTTCAAAGGAAACACAAATAATTGGTAAGGGACCTTGAGGC
This sequence comes from Trochalopteron elliotii, assembly GCA_024734555.1. NCBI lineage: Eukaryota > Metazoa > Chordata > Aves > Passeriformes > Leiothrichidae > Trochalopteron > Trochalopteron elliotii. Next base: position 3,937,007 of record JANPWX010020199.1, on the reverse strand, counting down.
AGCTGCTGGTAGTTAAAGCACTGATTTTTTCACGTGTTACATTGTGAAACAGTGAAAATTGAAAGCTATTTAAGTTAATAAAAAAATGCACAACAGACACCATATCACTAAGAAAGCCAGTAACTTTACTGATTTGTCTGCAAAATACAAATTATACCTTATTTCCAGCAGGAGAATCTTTTGAAATTTTCCCATTTTTGTTCACTACAGACAGCTGAATTAAGTCCCTTGAGGTACACAGATGTGATTTAACTTAGTTATAACATCTTGTCATCTAGTGGCGACAAAGTCCAGCTTATGCCGCTGTGAGCCTCTACTTTAATATTTGTTGCAAATGCTTGTATGCTCCCATTTACAAGCTATTTTGTTATCACCATTGTTTTATGGAAGCAAATCCCCATGAAAGAGAAGAAAAAAAGAAAAAAAGGATACAACAAACCATCTGAAGCAATCCAAGTGTAATGCCTGCAGTAACCCAGGTCTGATATTAAATACACAAAAGACTTTAATACTGCATTTTTAATTTTTATTTTTTTTTAATGACTTTCTTAACTGACCTTTTTTTGAATCAAACTGAGGTATGGATCAGTCTGAGGTATGAGACGGGAAGGTAGAAATGCAACACATGATTATGAAAATAATCAAATGGGTACTTTTGATGCAGAAATTCTGTGGCTCAAAGCTTGGATTGCTCCACATCTTTGGTTAAAATATATTAACAAAAGCCTTTTATTACATCTACAGTCTGAAGCATTCTAACAGACACCAATGTTCCATCAGTCCTTCAAGAGACCTGTAGTGGCAGGAAATTAATGCCATATAACTGACGACATCACAGCAGATGGCACAAACAGGAACAGATGAAGTATGCCATGTTTAGGCAACAGCCTTTATTGAGGTTTCAAGTGGCTTTTAAAAAATTACAAAGCATTTACCTTCAAGGTGAAGGAAGAAGGAAAACAAAACAGCTGTTAGACTACAGATAAAAGTGGGTATATAGGGTTGCAGATACAATACAAAAGGGTTGACGTCCTTGAAAACAGCTTATGAGTTCTATTCTTATGCTAGCTTTACCTGAAAAAGATCTGAGGACAACAGCTAATTTTTACATTAGTCATTAAAAATTGCTAAATTCCTCTTCTGGGAAAAATATAAGCCATTTTGTTATAAAACACAATTTTGAGAGACACTGAAATGACCAAAGCTTTACTGTGAATGGCTCAATGCATACAATATACATGTTGTGCAGATAGGGTATATCATATAATTGTCACCAGCAATTAAACACTAACTGACAACACCTTTTAATAGAGATTAGCTCAGCTATAGCAATACTTGCAGGTGTCTAGAATGCCACTTCAGGTGTTTGAACTTACAATTAAGAATGTTGCCTAAAACATCATATAGCATGGGTTAAGGTAAAGTAAATGTTAATACTCTTTCAGGGCTCTGCCCCAAACTCCTTAAATACAAAGGAATCACACAATAAACCCAAATTAGCTTTTGCAAATACAATAAATGGTAAGATACAGATAAAGGAACAAGAAAGGTAGACAGTTATAGTTTACAGAAAGTGACTTCACAATCAAAGTTGTGCTTCTTATCATTAGATCAGTTTGCAAATATGCATTATCCCCCACAATTTTGCCAGTATAAGTTAGTTGCCCTCTGCAGCAGGAACAAGAGGGCTGACTGGCATTTATTTTCATGTGATTCTGTTCTACTTGTGTTTATACAAAAAATCACTGTCAGAGTTAATATAAATTGCCCAGGCAATACTTTTCACGCTACTTTCTGCTTAGTTACTTGCAGTAATATATTACACTGCATCTTCATTAAATGATATCTTTCATTTTTTTTTCATGTGTTGCTGAGGCAAATCGCAAGGTAAACTATTAATATGGCTATTCGTAATATATCAATAGACCAAATCCCCTTCCCCACTGAGAAGTTTCTACTACGATACCAATAAAATTGTATTTTTTCTTGAAATGACAAGGTATATTTGTGATACGTTTGCATATTTTTGACACATTGAGTTCAAAATTCTCAGAAGAGAATATGAGTACAGGTTAATCTGAGGGTGAAGAAAGTGGCTTAAAACACAAGGTTTGTTTGTGTTTTAAAATTAATTATGGGCTCCATTTTACCTTTTTTTTTGTTTTGCTTTGTTTTGAGTTTTTTAATTTATTTTTATTTTTTTTTAAACATGCGTATCTTTGTTTACCCTGCAGTTTGCTACACGAGACGAGATGGATGCATTAGTAGCACAGTATTCTGCTTGAAGAGTTCCCAGATTATGTACTAGCCCCTGCACGGCTGAAAGTGCCTGTAAGGCAGGCTTCTGTAAAGTCATGGTAAGTGAAGAGCCTGTGTCCTAATGCACACTGTAGTCTGATCATCATTCTCTACTACAGAGAGGTACACTCCATCACTGAGCAGTGCACAGCAACTGCATGTACAGGTGGAAAAAAGAGTGTGGATTTCACTTCAAAGTACTTTGTGTTGATGTTTTGCTGTTGCAGCTATATTCTTCATCATAATGTCAATGTATGTAGTTGAGACCTAGAAGGACTCTTGAAAAAAGGAGAAATATTACACTTTTACTATGGCACTAACATTTTGCTTAAACACTTTTTCCCTCCAACAGAAAGATTAAACTGAAACACTTGAATAAACCATTTTTTTTTCTAACATACAAGAGGGACAAAGAGGGACTTGAAGAAAATGACACGTGCCCTCTGTCAAGCTATCTTAGTCAAAGGAACAATATGAGGCTGGAGAAAATGTGGATGCTGTGTGCTGAAGCAAGTCCCGCTCTGGTGCAAACACACTGGGAGCGTTGCTCAACAACGTGCCCACTGTGAGATGATGTGACTGCAGAGGTCCATGAGAACCAAGGACCAGGTGGCCAATACTGGCTATGTAAAACCAACTGATTTTGAACCACTCTTTAGCTGATGATCTCTTTAAGAGTTTTATGTCTGTGAGAGAGGGGAGGAATCTATACAATAGGCACTTCTGTGCTGATCCCTCCCTTTGCCTCCCCCTGCTGCTTCGGCACATGTTTACCTGCACTCACGTAGCTGACAGCCGTTAGAGCTGCACATTAAATCCTGACAGGCAGAATACCAGCTTCATTAATGAGAAAGGGCCAAGTTACGCCACTTTGTCATTTAACCCATGGAAAACTACAAGATACGCAGGACGTTAAGTAATAGAAGGGCCCTTAACTTGTTACAATGCACAAAACAGCATGAAAGAACTAATCAGTATATACAATGGATGGCAGTTCACCCAACTGATTGTAAAATGCTGTATTAAAATGATTTAAGTTGTTACACCATGGGTAAAGTCTAATTGTTTACAGATCAGTCTTTCAGCAGCTGACTTTGATCTGTAAAATGTATACCCAGTAAAAGAAAAACCAAAAGAAAATAGTTAAATGTGCAACTGCACAAATATAATTCCCCACTATCAAGAGAACAAAAACTTCTGCTATTACCATAATTATTATATATATTAGAAAGCTATACACAAGCATGTTAATTTCACAGATTTTTTTTTTAAAAGATTCTTAATATTTTATATAATTAGAAATACACATTTCAAAAACAAAACTTTTGCAAAGAGAAAACAGTTATCTTGGTTAGCAAAGCATGGAGTTCCTCAAGGCTTAGGGTAGTGCTTTCTATACAAAAAGTCCTTTTTGTTTCTTCAGGACTGCTTAAAAGATTAGCAAAGCTATCAAGGAAAAAAGAACACATTTTGGCTTAAGGAAACTACAAAAGCCACAAATGCTTTGCAAACTCTGTCTTACTTTTTAATATGAAAATAAGCAAAATGTAATGTACATATTTTTATACTTTTTTTATTTAATAAATGATGCAGACCCAGAATTTTTAAAATTAAATGTGTCAGCCCTCGAACTCAACATTTCTATAAGTATGGTCCTCTTGAAATGTTTTGATCCTTTTTAACTGAGTGCCATACTCTAACAAAATGCCTGCATGTTTGTGAGCATTTTCAGTATATTAGGTGACCCAATCTTTTTCTAGCATCAATTCATGGCCACCCAACTGCTGGGTCTGTCAAAACATCTGTACAGTTTCTATATGTTGCATAACAGCTGCTTTCTCTCTCAGTAAAGATCTGCCATTTCTGGCAAATGTTTTCATTTTGTCTATTTACATGTAAATAACGTTGAACCTGCAACATGACACTATCTATTGTAACATACATTTTGCAAGGGAGCACAACAGTGAGAAGAAGTTAGCCTTAAAATCTATTTTGTACATGTGTTCTGTTGTACAACTCAAGTGCTAAGCTTATCTCAGCATTTCTGTTTATCCTTATACTGCATCACTGAGGCAAGTTAAAAGTACTTTTACAAAACAGAGTACCTGACTTTTTTTTCACACACGGCACATATAATGCATATCGACCCTTCCCCCCTCCCCCTCCCATTAAGGTATAGCACACACACACTGCAAGAAAAAAAAATCCCAACTAATAGGTAATAATGCTATCATGTCGCCCATCCTTCAGAGAGCCGCATGCGCTTGACAGAGGGGCTTTCCCTTTCGTCCGGCGAAGGTCTGGTGAGTCCAATGGGGGAGTGGAATTCGTTCCGGTGATCCTCCCGGTCACTTCCATCGTAGGAACTGCTACAGCTGCTCAAACTGTCAACTGGAGATCTCCCCGCCTCATGGCGCGTGTGCTGTTGGTATCTCGATGGTGTGGTGGTACGGTCTCTAGGAGGAGAAACAGGTTCTGACTTGATGTTGAGGCTTTGAGTAGAAGGCAGGGAGAGATTTGTACTCTGAGATAAATGAGTGCTAGTGCAAGCTCTGTAGGAGGAAAGGAAACCCAGTTACAGACGGAGGAGGCATGGAGCCCCCAGATATGCACAAACACTCACACAAAACACCAGTGTAAAGGCTCGCACTGCACCAGCTCACACTGAGATCATGGGGACTGTTGCCTGAGAAGAATTCATGGATTCCAGGAGACGACAGCACCACAACAGGTGTGGTCAGCTTTAGGGGGACAAGCCCTCAGTTTAGAGAGAGGTTTTGCTTTCAGTCTGTCCTTCTCCTTTTTTTAAAATCAAGTGTCATCACAAATTTGGGAAGGTGAGCCTTTGCATTGTTGGAACCACCTGCAGGTTTCTGTATAACTAACACTTGTGCGTATGTATGCATTTTGTGACAGGGGAAGCATGGACTTTCTGCTGGGTTTAAGCCAATTAATTTGAACGCATCCAACTATTTTTATTGTGGTTTGTTTTGACAAATTACTTCAGATGCAAAACAGAAACAACAAATCTAGTCTGGTAATTTTTATACTTTTCAGAATGCAGTTGAAATTACTGGTCGTAACAGTGACATCAACAAAATAGTACAGGCAGGAAAGGACTTAGATATGATTTTAGGGTTTAAATCTGTGAATCCATAATTCAATCCAGAATGCATTTGGATAAACTACAAAAGGCAATCTGAGGAATAGTAGAAGATGAGAGAGGACTACACTGTTTGCCCATAGGAAAGACAAGCTCGAAGGATGATACTAGCAGACAGACTGCTATGCTGAAACATATTCAAAGGTAAACAATATAAATATTCTAATCTTTTTTTTTTTAATTCCCTTTTCTGTGCATTTTTTGGGTAGGTGGTGGCAGAAGAAAAATGAAGCAGGCAGGGAGGAGGAGAGTGAATACTGAGAACACACTTTATGGGAGAAATGAGATCACTTTCATCTGCACAACATTTTGTACAAAAGCACCACCTCCTGGCAAAACCTGACTTTTCATTATTAAAATAGAATTCTCAACACACAGTTCCCATTGTGTTTCATTTCAGGGAACATTTGCTAAAATGAAGGTACTGTCTTACCCTAGAAACAGATTTTGAAGGTTTCTATTCATGAGTATTTATTTATATAGGGGTAGGAAGGCAGTAGGGGCAACAGACCTCTTGACTTCACAAGATTTTAAACCTAGAGGGATGTGCAGGCATTTTTAATGCAAGAGGATGTAATATTGGGATTTGGAAGTAATTTCTAAGAATGTAGAAGACACAGGTAAGTTTGGGTGTAGACTTTTCATTTACTGAAATACCCTACTTTCTCTAGTGTCTCATCAACTGAGAGTTAAGTATTACTTAAACAACATTTACTACTACTTTGATGAATTTTTTTCTCTTCTGACAGATTTTAAAACAACCTACATGGCTTCAATATTGAATGACATCATCTGCTTTTATCAGGAATTACTGCAGTGTTTAATAATGAATGGATCTTGTTAGAAAACAAAGAAAACAGGATATTCTACCTCCATTTTTTTCATCAACCCTTTATTCCTATACAGATGAATCTGTCAAATCTGCAATGAGCCCTTCCCAAGTAACAGAACTCATGAGTGATAGCCTTCACAGTAAAAAATGTAACCTTTTTCTTTTTTCATAGAGGATATTTTCTTTGTATTGCTTCTGTAAATATTAAATTAACACAAATAAAAAACTGTAACGCCTTGCCATTCCAGCTTAGTAAAATATTCCACTCTCCTGAAAACTTGTTAAAAACAGTCTAGAGAATCAAATATACATTTATGTCTTTTTTTCTTTTTTTGTTTTCTTTTTTTTTTTCAGTGACTTTGTTTTCATGTTGCTTAGGAGATCCTAGGACTTCACCTGAGTAAACAGTTTGTCAGTATGATAGGATTACAAATGATTTGACATGCCAAGCTTATAGCTAAACCTGAAAGTCCTACAATAAAGGGTAGTGGAGCTGGGGATTTGATTTTGAGGTGTTTGATTTGAGCAAATGACATGCCACTTTACAAAGCTAGGCACAATTAAAAAAGACAAAAATAGACAAAAAATAAACATATTCAGTGAAATTTGTTCACATGGAACATACTGGCATTCTACTGTGTGACAGTGCCCAAAGGAACAAATCTAGAAGGATAAATTGAGTTTCAATGATACAGAGCTGGTGTTGCTGTATTGAAATATTGCCTTTTTAATAGTGCCTCAGAAGTGAGTATGAGAATGCATCTCTATAGGCTTTTCTACAGATTCCTTATGAATCAGCAGCAGTGTTACATAATTACCTGGCATAAAAATTAGTGGCAGTTTTATAAATGCTTCAGGTTGATTTGAATTTTGAACCCCTTGTTTTTTATGTTTTTTTCCTGTACATTTAAAAAAGGATAAGAAATTGTTTTGGCAGGTCAAGACTGAATTTTTGAGGTTTAAAACAATGTAAAAACAACATAAATAAATGGTAGCACACATTTTGATTCACTGTTTTTCTTTCTAAAAAAAGCAAAACAGCAGCTCTAAAAATGCAGTCTTTTGCAGCTGAAAGTGTTTCTGAAATTTATTATCTTTTTATTTGATTATAATTTACAATATTTCATTAGCATTTTCTGAAATTTTTTTATGAGGAGCTCATCTAAGCTAACATGGTCATCTACATGGGAAACATACTGTTTCACATACATGCAAATAGTGAAATAGTAGGTACTTAGTTGCAGTCTTTAAATCTATATTTTAAACAGAAGAGGGACCTCTATTTAGAATGGAAGGTGCACCATAAGAAACGAGAATTCTGTCTGCTGCAAAATGATTTAATTTCCCGTATAGGTATGTGTGAATGTAGAAACAGCTGTTTGCACTTAAATGTATCAATGCATATTTTACACTGTTGCTTCATATAATTACCTGAACTGGGCCCAAGCATGCCCTATTGTAATCATGTGAAACCTTCACTAAATTCCCTGGTAAATAAACAGGTTTTGTATATGGAAAAACTACAGAGAAACTAAAGAAAATGATTCAAAGGTATGTGTACAATTAGGTGCAGTGGATACATGCTGGGCAGTCCATTTATGCAGACATCATCACCTTTTTCACATATTGTATGAAAATATTTCATTTTATGGGGACAATGAAGAAAATTAATGTTTTAACTTGGCCCTCTTGACCCCAGTATGATTAAAATTTGATGTTTTTTCAGATTATGATGGTCACATGGAGAAATGCTGTTTCCTGTGTGGTTTCCACACAGGTCATCTACACAGCTCTGCTGTATGAGAAGTGGGGAGCAAGACAGGGTGCCACGAGCTTGGGATGATGACAACTGTGTGTGATGACAGCTCTCCTTCCATCTGAACCTCTAAATGGTATTGAAGCTCAGCATGCACAGGCAGAAGTGCAGGTCTGAGTAAGCGATGAGTGAGGACATGAACATGGATCACATAGGTTTTTCTAGAGTGAGAAAGTGGTCTATTGAAGGAAGGGAACCTCATGCACCTTTTCTTTTACACACAGTTTTGCTTCTCTAAGTCAGTTTACTTCCTCACTTCATATAATTCTCCCCCATAAATACATGCAAAGGACCATTGAAAATTCATGGCTAGATTTAGTTATGTAACTTTAGTTGTGTCCAAATTTTTATCTAGGAGAAGATATGTTTCACTTACTAGCAATTCAGCTTCTTTCATCCTCTCTATTTATTTTTTTTTAGGTAAAAGCTAAGTGGGTTTTAGTTGGTTTTGTTTATTTTTTAATACTTTTCTGATCAATGTAAAAGCAGAATAAGAGTTTCTGTTTCAAGACTTTTTAGCTCTCACATGTTAAGGTTTACACTTTCTAAACAGGAATTTTAAAAAATAGCATGAAAATGAGTTACTACAACATCTTATTTATAATAGTGGTATAAGAAAAAAAAAGCTCAATCTGAAATACATAAGGTTTTTATTCAAAACAAGGAAATTGGCAGAACTGATGCAAATTCATTAAATGTGATGTAACTGTTTCCAAATTTTTCAGCACAAATAGTTTAATGGGGAATATTTTCCTATGTCTAGCTATAGTTATTATCTAATCAAGAGTAATTGTAGCTAAGTAATAATCTTGCTATATAAGGGTCACAGAACAAGTCAACATTGTGCATGAATTTGGATAACTTTTTATTCACATGGGTAGAAGTTTGGAGAAACTTCTCTTCCATAAATAATTTTCTATACTGAAGCACCTTCAGATTAAATATGGTTTCTTTCTCTGCATTCATATTTTAGGAAAGCAAAAACTTCACCTGTGGATGTTACTTCTAGATGAAAGGATTGTCTCTTAGGCTAGGAAATGTAGATGCAAAAGAACATATTTCATACTACGGATTTGTGCATAAAAAATTTTGATAATTTATTATGAAGTTTGGAAAGGACTTCCCTTCTGGTCACCAGCGGTTAACTTCTGCTAGTCTTCTTGGTACATGTTAAATAAGCAGTAAGAGACACTGATGTACTATTCAGGCCAAATCCCAAAGCTATGGGAGGGACTGAATTTCAGTAGAATTTTTGTATGTACTTTTTCCAGATGTAGATGCAGTTAAAAGACCATGAAAATACTATTCTGGTTTTTAACTCAAAAAGTTGAAAAGTTTGGCTTGTTTTAATGTCCTAGCCGTGTCTAAACAGGCTCTATATTGTTGTGCTGTTCACCAGGCTTGGCAGAAGGCCAAAATCTGCACAGATGGGGAAAGTTAACTACTCCCATGTCCTCACATATTTGCCCTCTATCCCACCAGCACCAGTGTGGCTCCTAATTGCACAGTCTGCTTCAAGAAACAAGAGCTAGGTTGAAGAGATCTCCAATTAACTCCAAGATGGTTCTGACAGTGCTACTGAAATTTCTGAGGACTTATCTGGAGCAAGATTATACATCTACCCCCATCTTATTCTATTACTAATCACATTCTTGTCAGGCTTTAGGGAAGCAGAGCTGATTTTCACCTTTAGGCTCTGGTGAAAAACAAAATCTGAAGGAGAGCTAGGATGCCTCTTCTATTAACTGTTTTCTCACAGGTTTTTATAGCTTGCTGTTAACAACAAGCATCTCACAGCTGCCAAATCTTTTCAGTATACGACCTCACTAAGCACAGATATTTATGTTGTCAAAACCTTTCTGGATGTGTTTTCTCAAGTATGTGAAGATGACTGCAATTTTGTTTCATTTTTAAAATCTTTTTGCAAATTCAAAATCAGGTTGACATGGACTGAATATGTTCTACAGAATTTCAAGTAATACAAAAGTTAAAACAGATGCTCTTGCATGTGGAACTCAGTGAGTAAAATAAAGGCTTAAGATTTTCTGCAGTGATAGAAGACTTCTCCAGATTTGTCTGGGAAGCAGCTTTCATAGCTGAATTCACTTACAAATCACTGAAAGAATAATAGTAACAAGAGTAGCAACTCAGAATGTATTCCACAGCCGCAGCTATTACACTTGACATTCTGCGATATGAATCAGAAACAGATCATGATGTGTGACATGTCTGAAAAGGCATATAGTTGGTTTAGGAGTTAATTTATGGGGTATTTTTTCGGCCAACCAAATAGTGTTATTACATTCCTTGGCATGGTACTAATTGTTCAGTACAGTGATACCTAACATGAGCTTTCCGTTTATTTGAGAATTTATGGCTTCAGTTGCACAGTAAGTCTAAATGCTGCCCAAGAAATTGTGCAGACTCAAAAAAGAAAAATGTAAGAGAAAGATATTGACTATTTTTTTCTAGCACAAGTATTTCAGTTGTATGTTTTTATGACATTTTTACCTATATATATTTATTTATACAGAAATGAGGTTTAAAAAAATTGTTTCCTTTGAAACATTTGTATAGCTTTCCTTAAAAACCCAAATTATAAACATGGTAAAGACATCGAAATAAGTTACAAAAAATGGTCAGATAAAGTAGAAGGAGAAATTTGAAGTTTAAGCCACGTTTAGAATATGAAATCATTCCACACTATGGCAACAATCTCAAAAAAGAAAAGCATATGCGGAAGACCTCTTTCTGAAATAAAGGTTTTCCTTTCAAATGTATATTAATTAAATCTTTTCCTCATAAATACACTCCTGCTGTTTTCAGCTTCTATTTTTATAACTAAACTTTTTAAAATTCCAACATGTCTAACCATACATTAGGCTACAGTTCCATGGTCTTACTCAATAGAAATTGAAGATATCAGAATGTTTGAAAATCATACGCCTGTTCACTTACATGAGCCAAGAGGATGCTTGTTCAGGTGATTTCCCTGTGTGAATTTTCACACTTCTAAAGATCCTGAGATGGCTGAGCACCATGTTTCTCCAAAACTTGAACAAATATTGTAAAATTAGCCACTAGAGGGCAGGAATACCTGTACTCCTCAGCACAGGCACATCACGATGTGAGCCCACAGTTCTAATCATGCTATTTTCTCATAGAAATCATCTCCAAATAAATGAAACTTGCATTTCAGAGTTGAGCAGAAGGAAGTATATGATTATTATATAAAGTTAAGGCTTACTGTCAGGTCAATTAGTTATGTAAGTCTTACTTTATTAAAATATCTAAAAATTTTTCTAGCTTACTGTGAATGTTTGTGCAACACTAACTGGAAATTAAAAGCATAAATAGTAAGTATGGTATCAGTACAATAAAGGTGTTTGGTTTTAGTATTGAAATAAAATGCTATTTAAAGAAATAAAAACTAAAGCATAAAAAATACACTACTGAGAAAATGTCATGAGCACAGAGTATTTCATTGTAGCTCTCTAGCAAACTTTCCATGAATTGCATTGTTCTAGTTTTGCAAAATCTAGTTTTTACACACAGTAAATATGTTCTAGTGTGTTATCTTGACATATTTTACATTTGGAATTACTGGGGAGACTGAAGTCACTGTAGGACAGTAAAATAAAGAAAACACTGCTTACCCCAATTGACTGAGGGCAGATGGTGGCATATTATGTAGGTGTTGCTGTTGCCAGCCAGTCACAGAACCAAGATGAAGAGCACTGGCTGTATTAAAACCAGAGAGAGATGATATATCTGCACTACTCAGAGAATATTCTAGATTTGAAAACAGAAAGACAATAATTAAGAGAGAATTAAAGAGGAAGCAATTAAACAACAACCAGCATAGTAATTTTCATGTCGCTTTGTAAGCCTTTTAATTTTAATTACACCAATCACATTAAGTTGCAGCAGAAAAAGTAAATCTTCCTCTTCCCTCAACTCATTAACTTGGGAGCAAATAATGCACTAATAATTATTCTGGAATCTAGCAGGGCTTTACTGGGTCTGGCAGATCTAAAGAATTCTTAGCCTGTAAATTCACCATAAGTACAAATGGATTGTCAGAAAGACTCGAAAAATACAACATTTTGGTTACAGTCTTCCTTGCAGAACCCAGCAGGCAGCCTGCTTCTGAACAATGTATGTGTTCTCTAAATATGCTGGATCTATGTGTCACTTTGTGCACTCTATATTGCAGCAATATACAACAGGAACTGTAAAAATGCCTTGAGGCTTCATTTCTGCACCCTCCCAGGTAGGGAGGTGTGATAGCCAACAGAGTTACTGAAATCTGGTGTGGAGATAGTGAAGCTGCTTATTCCCACTACCCTCATGGCTTTAGCATGGTGCACTCAACTGTGTGAAATTATATCCAAGGAAGACTAAGAACTGTTAACGGTTTCAAATATCCTTTTTTTAAAAAATAAATAAATTAAAGCCAATCAAATAAAGCTGCCAAATCAGACTTCTCCAAGCAAATCAGCTAACTTTAAAATAGATATGTCTGAAGTTAGTGACAGGTACAGAATAAGCAAATGTAGTGCAAAGTGCATAACAGCTATGAATTTTTCAGTTTCTCCCAAAGAACATTAGCTAATTCATTAATACTGAGATAGACACTTGTCAGCACCTTGCTTCCTTCCCCATCCTTTGCATCCTGCACCCATACTTACCAGTACCATATGTTGTTGAGATGGCTGATGGGTATCCTCCCATCCCTTGCCCTGGCAGAGTAGGAGTTGCTACGGAAACCACTGGAGTAGCCAATGACTGAGCAGACTGGGAGTTATTTATCCTTTGATTCTTTTAAAGTAAGTAAAATAAACATATTATTGACCAGTTTTAAGTCAGTTGAGTGTATTTGCTTTCTGGGAATGCTTTGCGCATGAGAAATACAGGCTGTTACAAATTTCTAGAAATTAATCATTTAACATGTGGCTTTGATGAACTCTGCCAACCCTATCATTTACAAGCTTTCAAGAGACCAGTTGTCACCATAGTAACCCATTACATCAGTATCTCCTAGGTAACTGAACTAGTAAGACTGCTTTTATTGTGGGTAGAAGAACAGATCATGTGAAAAACTAATGAAATATATAAGGTCTATTCCCATTGTTTTCCTTTTCACTCATATAGAAAAGAAAACTTACTACAAAAAAACAGTAAAACCCACAAAGCAAAACAAAGCAAAACAAAAAGGCAGAAGAAAACCCCCAAACCCAGCTCTGCTGGATTTTGAAAGAGGTGCATCCCCAGACTACTGAACACTGAACTCTTACCAGGAGACGGAGCTCTGACTACTTCATTTTTGTGCAATAAAAAAAACCCTTCAAGGCTGTTAGATTGCACAGCAGTTATACACTTATCTTTAACGCCAGGGTACTACTAGGTGTTGCACTGTAAAGATTACACTAGAGAACTCTAATTATGTGAGTGGCAGGAAAAAAGGGCTAGAGAGCCACCAAAAGAGATGTCATAAGGCTGCACCATCTTCAACAACATAAGTTTACATGCTCTCCATGCACCACCAAAAAGAAAACTTAATTCTAGCATGCATAATTTGAATATGTACAACAACTGCATCTGGACTTCTATTGCTATATTTAAAAAATTGCAATGACCTTATTGTTCACAACATGGTTATTATTGTAGTATTTTCCATTTTTTTTCAACCAATATTTTACCTACATAATAAAAAATAACTGGTTTTCTTTTCTTTGTTATCAAGATGAGCATTATTACCACTTACCAGAAGCAGATCAACATCCTCAGACTGATTGCACAGGAAAGGAGTATTAAAAATTAGTGAATATAAACATTTACCAGGATGCAGGTTTTAGCTTAGGGAATATTTTCATATCATGGGGCCAGCAAATTAAACACCTTCTGAGCATATCTTGGAAAAAATACATCTCATAGATCTCTTATTTGTCATCCTTCTAACAGAATGTTTGACTCAATTGTAGGACCAACCTATCCAGTTTTCAGCACAAGGCTTTCTCCAAGAATTTATTTTTTCTTCCACAGTCCCATAGTTTGCAGACTGTCTTGCTGTACCTGACCACTCAGAGTCTCTTGGAAAATATAATTTTTAAGGGGCTTGGAAAAAAATCATTTGATGCAGACACCTTGTCACTGCCTTCATGCCTGTAGGCCTATTTGTCGCTTTTTCCCTTACGAGGTAGCATCGCGTTTACTGTCAGTTTTAGTTTGATGATTAATTTATTTTTCATTAAGCTGAAGAAGCCAACCTGGAAGTTGTTTTAATAATGTTTGTTACAAAATGGAAAACTGCATCACTTAAATTACAGTTTTTAAAAATTAAGTTAACTTTTAATGTTAAATCACTCAAAACAGCTTTACTTGGAAACACTAATGAACTTTGGAAAAGAAACTACAAGACATGGACCTGATATTTTCCTAATTCAGCCTAGTATATTGCCCAAATTTCACTAGTCCTGGCAGAAGATACAGAAATTTCATACTCCTTTTTCTCTTGCTCTGTCTATTTACTACCTTTTATCATTAGAAAATTTGGAGCTCACAGTGATAGGGCTCAAATTAATTTATTACTGTTAATATGCCATCTGCTAAGAGTCTGTGTGGCTAAATATTTAAGAAAAATATAATAGGTTAGAAATACTCAGGATTAAATTCAGCCTTTATAACAACCTCAGAAAAGGCTCTTTCAGCCACTGAAAAAGAGACTGCAGAAACCGTGCATAGTTAGGACACAGTTCCTATTTTGTAACTCAACAGACAAAAGGTAGGAAGTAAATAAGCCTTCAAAAAAGTAATCAAAGAGCCTCAGCCTACATCCTCAACTTAATGTCGAGCCCTAGTCAGAAAAAACGAACTATCAAGAATTTAGTTTCCTGAGCCAGTCTTGAAATTCCTAAATAACTCTTATCTGAAAGAGATGAAAAGAAGAGCTTTGAAAATGCATTACCACTGATGGCATGGTGCTCTTGCTGCCAGGTGGAATAAGCACACGGAGGTCTGGTTTACGATTGTTCATTCCCAAATTCATTGGAGGTGGAGATTTTGCTTGCATATTCTTGTTCAAGTTGCCAGGTGAGACCAGCAGACCTGGTGAGTTGCGAGGGTTGCCATATCCATTTCCTGTTAAGGTAAAAAAAGAGAAGGAAAAAAAAAAAGGAGAGAAGTTTGATAAAGTCCACAGTATCTTTTAAGCACTTCTAAAATTGTAAAATCAAAAACTCATGATGTATATCTGTATCATGTATCTTTATAGGAAAATACAACACGTGCTATATTTGGAACAACTGGTCTTCAAATGCTTTCTTTCATGGCTGCTGACATCTCACTGATGTGCTGAAATTAACTCGATACAATTTTGTTTACAGCACTGTGGTATATAGCACAATATACTGTGCCCTTGTAGCAGCCAACATCTGACATTGACTTACAAGAATCAGGAAAGTCAGATAATTTAAGGGCATAAAAACTGTCAAAGCCATTTCATATTTTCTTGACAACTACAGAAGTTTGTGCCTTTCCTGACTCAGCCCTTTGCAGCTCATGATTTTGTTTTGCTTTTAAACAAAGGATGAGTATAGCAAGGCTATAATTTCCACAAAAGGCGGGGGGAGGACCAGAAGGATTCATGAATTCTTTTGGCTCTTTTTTGCTACACAGCTTGGACCTGGTTCTGTAAACACTAAAGTCAATGGGAGCAAGATCATAACCTTATTTGGAAAACACCACCATATCTTTCATCTTCATCTCTCTTCTGCAGGCCACAGGAACAATTCTGACAACCAAATGATTACTTTATTTTTTTTAGAAAAACGTGTTCTTCTCTCATCACATTGCATTGACAATTATGTGTTGATAAGGTTACTGACCTACCATTCCATTATTTCTTTCACCTGATTTCACCTCTTGCCCACATAAAATCTAGGGAAAAAGATGACTTTTTAGTGTAATCTTGAAATTCTGTCAGCACAATCTCAAGAGAGATACAGAAACTGCCCAGTCATAGAGAGGGAATAGCATAAAAATTAGAAGGGAAAGAGAAAACCTTCATGGGTAAATACCAAAGAAACAAACACTAGGGAAGACTCTCCTTTATGGGCTCAGCTTTTGTTCATGAGCTGCAACATACAGCCTAGAATTTGTGTGAGAAGATAAGCTAATCAGTATGGCAGAGCTCTCTGGGTTAGAAACCCTGGACCTTCAAATTTCCTTTGTAGTCCCAAAGCCAGTGAAGGCCACAGTATCTCACATACCACCCCCTCCCCCCCAAAGTGAAATGGGGTTTATAGCCCTACAGAACATAAATGGATCATGGAAATAAATTTGATAATGTCTATAAGGTGGGCATAAAAATGACAGTACATGACAGCATTTTGCTCCTCTAGTTGGGATAATTAAGTGTGTCCAAGCATGACTAAGATTGTCAAGATTTTAACCCTGAAGTCCATCAGCTACTTGTATTTATCAAATCAGCAAATTCTGATCCAGGAAATAAAATCTGTCAAAGGCAATTAAATATAAAAACATCACTTCAGGCTTTGGAAGACCTGAATTGTGAACACTAGGATTATGGCACAGGAAAATTATCAAAAACTGCTTGAATTATGTATTTGTCAGGTACCTTTAGTAGCTGGTCTGGCCTGGCTTGTTTTTTCTCATGATTTTTATTATCATGATCTCCAAGTCTTTTAATATGATGAAAATTTAAGAACACCCAGATCACTTCTAATATTCTGTATTAAAATGACTTTGGAGATTTTGCACTAAAATATTTTTCATGGTCAATCTTGTTGTTTATTTCCTTAATAACATCATACAGTTAGGAAAAAAAAATCAGTTACTGAAATGTATTTTAGACTTACCAAGCAAACTCAGCAGAGTGCTGTCAAAATTTTTCCATTTGTTACCACTAGGCTTTTTTTTCTCAAAATAAACAGTTGTTCTCAACATAGATGAGCTACCTGTTATGCTCAAATTAATGCTATGTGTTACTACAGGTGGTTACTACACCAGTAGGTGGTGGTTTGTTTTTTTTTTATTTAGGAGGGTCATTTTGAATATACAGCGGTATTTTCTACCGGAAACCACACTGCATTTTAAAGAAGTTCATTTTTTACAAACTGAATACTGAAAAACAATGCATGAAGGGATCAACAGAAACTGAAGCAAAAGTAGGGTTTCTCTGGTGTCAGTTTCATGCAAGAGGTATTTTACCAGCAGGATGTAAAACTGCCTGTGACATTTGTCATATGACAAGGATTTGCTCAGAGAGTGGCAATGGAACAGTCTGAAGCAGTTTTTTTCAGTTCTACAATACAGGACCTAAGATATACAGCAAAACAAAATGCACTGTACTCTATACGTTTGTTTCTAGTTGTGATTTTTGGAGAATAAATCATCTTACAAGAAAGAACTCCCATTTCCTATTTAAGATTTACTTAATATTATATGCTATTAAACATTAGGGGAAATAGTGCTTCTGTATAAAGCTTTATTCTTCAGAAACATTCACCTGAAATTTACTGATGTAAAATAGTTTGAAGAGTGACTACATTTATATTTTAAAAAAATAAAATTCTTTTTAAGACCTACTACTTCTTTGCCAGCAGATTTCTGCTGTTCGTGGCATATTATGCCTGCTAGCATTTTGGAGCCATGTAATAACAGTTCCTCTTTCCAGTCACCAAACTGTTATTCTTTTGGTATAATGAGGATTCAGGAATGTAAGATTGTGGACCTTAAACCAATAATACAGAAACCCATCATTTGGAAATCAGTGATGAATGCATGCATGTGGTTTAAAGTTAAGAAAAGTCTGCATGTAAACCAGCTCTTTAAACTGTGTCCTTTTAACTCAAGAGGGCTGTGGCCTGCTCTGCGGCAGCTGTCCCACCTTCAGATAAATCCACCAAAGAGAATGGCCTCATTTACATTCAGAGGCAAAACAAATATATAAGACTTATAATGTACAAATTAAATCTTCCTTCATGCTCTGCTTTGAAATTACACTCTGCCTGGACAATTATCAATTTGAATGTGACCGTATGCAGAACATCTCATTCCGCTATCCACCTGAAAGCACAAAAATTACATGTTGTATATGAATAGATGTCCTGATTATAGATCATAAGAAAATGAAAACCAGATGGATTTTAGAGCAAGTTGGCTTTACATTTTTATTTGGTTAAAAGCCATATTTTTTATGGAATAGAACATTTTTAAACATTACAAATGTATTCTGTGAGGCGTAATGAAAATAGAGAAAATAAAAGCAGTGGAGATGCACAAATTTTAAAGGGCATATGTCAGAATTTGTAAATTTATAGCATTTTTAATTCAACAAGTTTTCAGAAAAATTATTTTTCCTTGTATTGTTTGTTATACTGACTTGTGAGAGTAAAAATATTTTATGCAGAAAAGAGCTTGTTTCTAGACAGAGCTAGTGGAGCAACACGTGTCATGAAATGCAGTGCCAGACTTTGTATTTAAACTAATAGCAGAATGTAAAGACAAATGCTTTTTGAGCACAGAACACTCCTCTTGGGCATGCTCTCACAGTTTGCATTTAGGCACAAGTGCCATTGACTGTAGAACGAATCCCGTCCAAGTACAAGCTCCATGATTAATCCCTTAATCTCACTTTTCAAAAAACTTGGAAAAGTTATTTTTGTGCACTGATAGTTCTTCAGTCAAGAAGAATTATTAAGAAAAAAAATCCATTTAACAATTAAAACCTACAATTTTAACTGTGTTACAAATTCATGTAATACCATCTTAAACATCTTAATCTTAAATTTTAAGATTTTAAGGATACCAGAAGGACACAAGCTTAATCAGGACAGAGGAGAGAACAAAGTCTACTTCTCTCCTTTCATCCTCTATTAGTAACACCTGTATTTTTACAGGAGTTGGTCATTGGTGTTATGGAAGTTGCAAAGTGGCTGCAATTCTTAATATTCTCAGAATTAGGACAATAATAAGCATTTAAGTCAGGAAACTTTCCACATGTTAAGGTAACACAAATGAGAAAACAGTAACTTTTTTCCCACTCTCTCAACATCCTTGAACATCATTTTAATAATTCAAAGTCTTTAAGTCTTGAATGACTGGAAAATTTTAGGATTTTGAAAAATCCTCTGTGGTAGTCAGAGCAACTAAAGCGGAAGAACGAAGAACAAGATACACAATTTGTATGTCCTTTATTTGGTCTCTCATTTGTCCATTGTAATGCTTTTCACTGACCACATAGGTTGAGAATTTACAAGATTCTTGGGAATCTGGGATTAATTTTAATACAAAATGAACTTTCAAATTCTTGAAGGAGTTTTAATAAACACTAATGCTCATTTCAAGTTTCCAATAAGTGTATAGTTTTACTTGTGAAAACTTTCACATATCTTACAAGATGCTTGCGTACTTTGGATTTCATGGAGGATTTCTGCTTCTTATTTGGTTATATTAAATGCATATCTCATATATATGACATTTTGACTGATCACCAAGCCTCTCAAAAAGAATTTAAAATACAGAATTAATATATATAAACATGACAGTAAACTATTCTGCAAATTATCTCCACTTCAAAATATATCCATACATATGAAAGAATCAATAGAAAATTTGCTAAATTTGCACCCAGTTTTTCACTGTTCACTCAGGTTTTTTTCCTGTTTTCTGGAGGAATGGTAATTGTTCTTAATAATAATGAAAAAGTTATGAAAAGTTTCCTTTTCTCTCTTACAACTTTTTTTTTTTTTTTTTTTGCATTCATGCTGAAACAGACTATGATTTATTACCCAAAATAAAAAGATACCAACAACAAAGAACTAATGTTAGGAAGCTGTACTGTTGGTCACCTAAAAATAATTTTAAAAAGAGGTAACTGAAAGTTCTTACTCATAGGTCACAGGTTTGTTACATTTCACAGCACACAGCCGTTGCTAACTACAAATGGGAGAAGAAAACCAATCTGCTGTTACCCTCATCCAGAAAAAAAGGAAATCTTTGCTCTAAAATAGCTGCCCATTCCACTACACTCAACTAATGGACCTTTTTACTGAATTATGTGGAGCCAACTCATACAGATATGGTATAAAATACCTAATGACTTTGTGTGGAAGAGTTCTCAAACATCCTGTAAAAGTACTAGCTACTTTTTCGGGGGGGGGCTGAAACAGGATGACAGTTCAGAGAACACACAGACTTTTGGAAAAACAGGAGGAGATTGAGAAGAAAAATATCTCAACAACTCTTTGTTAGTTTTAAAACTAACCACTTAGAAGTAAAATAAATATATGGTAGAGATTTCTACATCAACAGAAGTCTAAGGCATCTCTCTCTATCTCACCCATTCTTGCCATGCAGGTTCTACAACTGTCAGTGGGAACTTGCTCTTTAAATCTAGAGATGAAAAGGGCTCTGACAGCACTACAGTTGTCCTGTGTGTAGGATGAAAGACCATGAGGACAGAAAACTGACCTGTGCATCACACCTCACGTAAACACTTCACTGCTGAGTCAAGTGCATGACAAGCTACCCTGATCACCAACACTGCGGTTATGCTTTATTGCTATAATAAGAGCGGTATTTAAATGTTTCTAAATTAGTACTTCCAGTAAGTATTCTCCCACTTCTTGAGTTCACACCTTAATAAAATAAATGTAAAGGTGGCACCTGACTGTTTGAATTAGCCTGTGGCTACCCACGCACGCAACTGCGAGAAGCCATTCAAAACAATTCTCATTGCAATTAAGTCTTCCCAAGTGGCAGGCAGATATTTCAGTACATGACCTCCCTCCTTGCAACCCTTGGAAATAGGGGTGTATACCACAGACAATGAAGATCTGTGGTATGTTAGACCACAACAGTTATACACTGAGAGAAGGGGGAATGTGCTTTCTTCTTCAAGGATGAGCATCCTTGTGCATCCTTATTCCTCTTTTATTTATTTTCTTTTATTTTTTTTTAAAATCAGCAAAA
Organism: Trochalopteron elliotii; assembly: GCA_024734555.1. Lineage (NCBI taxonomy): Eukaryota > Metazoa > Chordata > Aves > Passeriformes > Leiothrichidae > Trochalopteron > Trochalopteron elliotii. The sequence continues at coordinate 3,915,902 of JANPWX010020199.1, read as the reverse complement.
AACCAGAGCAATAGATGATCCAAATCAAGGTCCTGTTTGTGTTTTTTAGTCTTGCACAACAATTACTATTACCAGTATGCTTACAATATACTATCTGATCATTGCATCGTACTATCTACTTTAATAATTATTTAATGGCATCTCATTTCAGGAATCTCAGATCACACAGCTTTCATGCAGAAACTACTTTTCTGATATCTTTATTTCTGATTGTACTGATTAATTTATTTCCATTTCCACTATTTTGTTCTAACACCTTTATCAGTAGTTATGCTCTTTTTAGAACCCGTACATTTCACATTTTCTTGTTTTGACTGAAGCTTCAGCTAATCAAAACAGTGACTAAGTTGAAACTATTGAGAAAAATCACTTAATTATACAGTGGTCTTCAGTTTTGTGTTTTATAAATATTACATGTCTGTATTTTAAATACGTGGGCACTGCACTATAAGCAACAAGAATATATTCCCGTTTCACAGTTTTGTAAGGTCCAAATAAAATATCAGGGATCAGAGAGTCATGGCTTTTACCATAGTAAAACAGGTCTCCTGCCCCTACCACTGGTGTTGTACCTACTACCATGAGCAATGCACAGTGCAATGTTCCTGACCTTGCATAGTGCTCCCTCCTCATTCTTGCTTGACATTTGGAAATGTTAAGTCCATGTTCTGCACTAAGAATGCACTGGTCTTCCACACTAAGGTAGAGTCTAATCGGAGAGGTCAGTGTCAAGTGATGAGGTGGTTGTCTGAAACTTAGCTTGCATCATAGCTTTTCCAAAAAATCTTGCAGTTACTGGCATAGCCCTCATCTACTAACATATGAACAATTCTTATGTGGCCTTCCTCTGAGATCTGAGATAACCACCTACTCTTACCCTAAACATGTTTTCAGGATTCTAGTTCTGGTTATGAAAAATACAGAATCAGAGAATGGTTTGGGTTGGAAAAAAACTTTAAGATACCCAGATCCAAACCCCCTGCTAAGGGCAGGGACACCTTCTGCTAGAGGTTACTCAAAACTCCATCCAAGGTGGCATTGAGCATATCCAGGGATGGGGCACCCACAGCTTCTCTGGGCAGCCTGTGCCAGAGCCTTACAATCCTCAGTCAGTAATTCTGTCTGAATACCTAATCTAAATCTGCCCTGTTTCAGTTTCAAGCCATGACCCCTTTGTCAATCATCTGCTTTTAACAAGTTACTTGTTGATGACAAATGTTTTCCTTTCTGAGCTGTTTGAAATCAGTTATTTTGAGGAAACTTCCTTTCAATGAAAAATATTTCAAGACAAGTATAATTCCAATTATAAATGGGATGCCTTATTTGAAAAGATAACTAACTCATCCCTGTCTCCTTTGGCTTCTATTACTGATAGACTGCTCCAGCTGCTGGCACACGAAAAATCAACTTGTAAGAGATTTGGAAAACAAATGGAACTGTTGGATTCAATATCTTGATTGGTGAATCACGTTAAAAGTTAAAGGGCGTGGATCATGTTAACTTAATACTGTCAGGAACTTCCATGTGGGGCTGCAGTCACAGCTTCAGGAAGTTAAAAGCATTTCTTGTTTTCTTTCTCACAGCAAAGTCATTGCTGAAGTCCAGATCCAAGAGGCATCAGCTAGCCCTTTCAGGACTCAGAAAAAGGCATTGCAAATTAGAAAATATCTGGATTTCATGCCTGTTCTATTTTCTGAATTTGAACAAGAATATATATTGCAGTGTGCAACAGAAGACTGTGTTGTGTCTTAGTGAGCAGGAATGCAGACAGAAAAAGCAGTGAAATCCTTGTATCATTTAAAGAAAGCATAAAATTCCCCCAGACTTCACTAGGAAAGGGATTTTTTCTAAAGAACTCAAATTAGTCTTGAGGAACATTTGAAACTTCTCGTAATAAAGGAAGTCAATCACGCCTGTCTTTACAATCTCATTTACAAAGAACCAGTTTGTATGACTCACTTAATTGTTCATTACATGTGAACTTTCCTTTTCAAACCTTTCAAGCTGTCTTTTTTATAAATACAAATATTGAGACATTGTTATTATAGAGATGAAGAGACAGAGAATAACTAAATAAATTACTAAGTCAACACTTACACAACTAGTGGAAACCTAACAAAGACCAAATTTTTACAGATTTTCATTGATGTCTACTGAGAATGGAACTCTTCTTTTCTAAGAGGTCATATGAGTTAGCTGAAGACAGACACATCCAACATTTCAATATGACACCCATTGCAAGATTAAAAAAAAAAAAATATATGAACAGCAGCTTTCAGCCTTTCAGACTTATTCTCAAAGTTTCATTGGTGTGACTTTCATGTGTTATTTGTTACATGGAATTAGAGTTGGAAAGGCCTGTGCTGACTGCCCACACAGATATGAAATTCAGTAGACAGACTACTTCCTTTATACTATGTATTAGACCTGTCAAACAAGTTCTAGTGTTCTACCTGCTTTGAAAAAATCTACCTGTAGGTATTTCCCTTAAAACAATGAAGAAAAAAAGTGTCTGTCTATCTATCTATCTATCTAGCTAGCTAGCTAGCTAGCTAGCTATCATCTATCCATCCATCCATCCATCCATCCATCCATCCATCCATCCATCCATCCATCCATCCATCCATCCATCCATCCATCCAACCATTCAACCACCTATTTATCTCCATGTATACAGATATACATTCTTCTTATATGGAGAAAACCTTGGAAGAGGAACACTTCAATACAAGTGGAATACAAGTGGAAAAGGAAAACTAGAGCAGTTACATTTTTCATTTCTTATCCCTCTCCATGGTTTTAAGTCAATCTGCCAATTTACTAAATCTTATTGTTTGTATTTGGCACTATTGCATCACAAACTCTTTTATGAACCACTGTGTGTCCTTTCTTTTGTACAGTGAGATTCCTTGGACAGGAACTGTTTTTTACTTCTGTACTCCATTTTGCCCAGTCTTTGGATCAGAAGTCTGTGGGTTATTGCACTCATCAAGTTAATAAGGGACAGACAAAAACTGATCATGTTCTCGCTGGCAAACCCAGTTACTGTCTTACTAACAGGTTGCCCATAAACTGTGGTTTGAGAAATATTTCTCCAAGCTCATTTGTTTATTTAACATGTTCCACAATGGAAGTCCAAGAATTACCTTCCCTTGACTGTACCAAGCGCGATTTCAGGGTCAAGTGAAGAATATATATGCAACATTTAAATTAATTTATTTTTTTTTAAAAAAAGTTTATTTATATTTGTAATTCCAAAAGTCTTTAATGCAGCTAGATGTCTTTGAAATCCTTGCTTATTTTTTGTACTGCTGGTCAGCTTAATTGGGCAGATTGTGCATCTTTTTACTAAACCACCCCTTGAGGATATACCATCCAGATTGTCTCTACCCTGAGGGAATATAAATTAAAAATTGCTCCTATTGCACATATTCCCATGTGGCTTGAAATACTAGTAGAATATATAATACATTCACCCACAGTCAGCATACCACCCAGAAAAGGAAAAAGAGAAAGCACTAGAAAATTATGATACTGGACCTCAGCATTCAGAAGATGAGAAGGCCTGTGGCTAATTTCCAGAAGGAAATGACTTGCTGCTGATTTATAGGTAAATACAGGGTTCAGTCATTAAAAAACATGGGACAAATTTTTCAAAATGCAATGCTGATCTATTCAGTTTCTACTGCTTTATAGTAACAGGCTTAAAGGTACTTTGAAGATGTTAGGTTGAAAGACAGCAAGTTCCTCTGACAGCATTTGTAGAGCACCAAGAACTTCTGAATAACTTTCCCCTTTAGTTTAATATTAATATCAAGATGGGAGCAGTGCAAAAATCAAATAGAGAAACAGACAAATTACAAAAATAAACAGTTGAAGTAAGTATATATTTTATTATACCAATCACGGGTTTAAAACTTGAGATGGAAATTTTCCTTTGGTTTTATTATTTATAGTTGTTTTAAATCTATAAAAATGCTGTTGATTTAAATGGGCTTATTCCATTCAAAGGAAAACTTTATTACAGAATATAAAATGTCTTTCTCTGGAAGCCATACAATAGGAAAAAAGAGAACTCAGTCTAAAAGTAAAACTCACTCTGAAAATCAAAAGTACAGATGCAAAGAAAGATATCCCCCAATATTGTTCTATTTTAAAACTTTAAAAGTCTTTTATAAATTTCAGTTTTGTATTGAACTTTTAACATACACAATAAGGCACTGAATAAAATTGAGTTCAGATAATTGGCAGTATTAAAACTTCACAGACATTATTTATTTCTGTTGAAGTTACCTTTAAGTGGTTTTGTTAAAGACTACAGTCTCTTAAGATTAAAAGAACTTCACCTAGTCTATTATGTAAACAGGTAAACATATCAGTTAGCCTTCATGTTAGTTATGGAGTAAATTAAAATGGGTTTAGAGCATGCCTATTAGGGTCCAAAAAGTTCTTGTTCTGTCTTTCAATCAAAAGGCTCTGTTTTGAGAAAATAGTGCCAAGACGTTGCTGTATTTATGATTTAACAATGATACTAAATGTGAAGTTCACTCCAATTTTGTTGGCAGTTGCTACTATTGCTTTATAGAAACTACTCAATCAGTGTTTGGCTGAGAACAAATCTACTCTTAAAAATCTGAGACAACCTTGGTTTACCTTAAAAATACCATACATGGTAATTGGTTGTGTAATATAATGAAGATGTAGTCAGCTTTCTGAGTTCTATTTATGTCTTGAATTGACTCCTAAGGTAAATTGTGAATGATTCTGGGGTTATTACTTGAAATAATCCAAATCAATGAAATATCATACTTCTTAAAACACAGTCTTAAATAATATTTTCCCATTTCTGATATTGCAGTAATAATACAATTTATTTTGATGTAATATATTGAAGTACTACAGAAACTGAGGTCTCGTAAAAAAAAGTAGTTTCATTTTATAGTGGCAGAAATGAAACTGTTTAGACTATTCTTCTTGGAGCATATTATTTTGAATATATGCTATTTTTTGACATTGTGGAAAAATGCAAATTCAGAAAGTTCTAATTTGGCCAGAAATATGAACCCAAACATGATTACGCTACCAGCTTCTCAGATGCCAGATAGAAGAAAACACAGAGGTTTTTGTTTCTAGTGAATAATGACGAACAAAGAGAACTTTTGATGTTTATTCTTCTGCACCCTAAAGAAAGATGACTGTCCAAAATAGCACCATTGTGGAATGATTCAACTAAGACAGAGGATTCAACCTTATAGTGACCTTTCCATCTTCCTTCAACCCTTTATCTAATTCTTCCTACCATTCTGCTTTGAAGAGATTTAGAAAACACTCCTTTAATGATGTTTAAAGCTTTTATTGTCCAATAAAGAACAAAGACTATTCCTGTAATTAAATATTTATGATGCATTCTTAGCAATGTCCCTCATATATATGCCCCTCAAATCAATTGCTTACTCCAAAGTTACATTGCTTGAAAGCTTAATGCAAATCCTTAATTTTTGATTAAGGATAATCAAACTATTGTCTTCCTATCCTTATGTATGTTTTTAATATATTTCCAACCCCTCCCGTATTTAGAAAGAACATAATTTTTCAGCTGGTGTAGTGATATACAGATTTTATTAAGTGCAAGGATTATTATGAGAAACGCACATGCAGATGAATTTCAATTTTAGTATGCCCCTGTTTTAAAAGAAAACACTACCTTCTTTACTAATTGCTTTTCAGCATCTATTTAAAGGAACGGGAGGCCAGTAACGAGGTGATGGTATTTCTAAATGAACCAGGAGAGGGAGCCCCTTAATAGGGCGATCAATTCGTAAGGCAGTCCCTCTGCCGCTGTTCCTGAAGTTCTGCTCAAGCTTAAAAGTAAGATGAAATGCGAACACTGCAGAATGAATCTTTCTTTAGCTCTGTTTCACAGGTTAACAGGAGACAATGAACAAAAATATAATTTTCTGTCATGCTTTCTTCTTTTTTTTTGAGAACAAAGGAGACTGATAGTGAAGTTTCCATGGTCTGCCTTCCCTACTCCAAAATTAATACAAAACTACTCCTCAAAGATTTAGCATGCGTTTAAAGTGCCTTTCTGGTACAGTGCTGCACAGCTCTAATTGTACTATGAATGCATCACACAAACATCTGTGACTCATCTATGTGTGAAAATAAAAGGGGAGTGGAGTTCCCTAACTCAGGCTGAGAATAGACAGGGGAGAAAAAACCCAAACCATTATATCCAAAATTTCTTTACAAGCAATTTTAACAGACAATATTGGAATTACCATTTATATCAGTCTTGATTTATAGTGCAAAAAATTGATCTTCCAACTATTTTTCTGTACAATTCTCTCTGACAGCAGTTACCCCAGCAAAATACCATGGTTTACCACTCAGTTGTTTTCTGTGAACATGTGTTTACTTCTCAAACTCGGTGTTTACTCTCAAAAGTAATTTTGCCATTGTCTTTTGTAATTCATGTTTGTCATAATGCAACATTGCTGATACTGCTAACAAATCACTGAGTTTACTGAGCAAAGGGAACTACTCTGACAACATTGCTTTGATAACACAGACCTCAGCAAGCACAGTTCTTGTTAGTTCTAAGGGAGCAGGACCAAAGGGCTTATCTTTTTTTCCGCCTGGGTATTTTGAAAATCCTTTACCTGTTGTGTATCAAAGAAGTTAAGCAAATACATATAAATAAAGCTTAAGTTAATTACTGATTATTTAAGTAAATGCTAACAGACTTTGCTGACTAGCAATGGTCTTAGAGCAGGGGTTTGAAATACAATTTACACACTGAAATATAATGAGCAACTCACTATTAAAATCTTTATTCAAGCTTAAATTCATAAAATGAAAACCCAATTCCACTCAAGTCAATGGTAAACCTTCAGAGGATGCAAAAAGGATCAGAGCTTCTGACACTGACTCCACCAGGAGTTTTTCTTTAACAAGGCAAAGCAATGTACCTGAAAGTTATTATGAAAAGGCTAATGTGAAGGAAACCAGACATTTGTTTCTGTGGAATTTGTTGAGGTGCAAGATTTTTGATGCTGCTGGAAAACAAGCCTCTTTCTACTAGTAAGAGAAGCATAAATATCAGTGAACTCTCCACAACCCAGCTAAGGGAATTAAAAAAAAATGCTAATCAATTTTTACTATCCCCCCTCCAAAAGGGAGCTATTTCAGAAAGCATCTTTTGAAGTAAGTGCTTTATTCACTTGGAAAAATAAATATAAATTCTCTTCTCTTTACCTGCACTGGTGCCTGCACCGGTTGTGAGGTCCCCACCCATCAGGCCACCTAGGGGGTTGAAATGAAATGTTGTAAATGAGCACAATAAATTACAACACTCAAACATTCAAAATATTTTCTCTACCTTCAATCAGTCTGCTGTAGTACGCACCACTTCTTTCCTCTGACTTCGACAGGCAGTTGAACCAGACCCAAAATTACAAAATCATGATGTTTAATGTTACCTGTATGAGACACTTGCCTTCCAAGGACAAACAAAATATGGAGTACCCATAATTTCCTTATTTTAGCTTCATACTTCCACAGCATACGAAAAATTATGTTTGAAAGTTATGTATAGTAGTCCTTCATTTGAAAACTATCTTTAGTTGAATGCTAGTCAGAAAAGCAAAGGATTGGGAGGAAGAGGCTAAAGATTCCTGGAGAAGAATGTAACTCAGAATATATATATATATACACATAGTTTTTAGTTTCCTCTGACTTTCACAGACATTCACACGAAGTATTTTTAAAATATCTCTTTGCACTTGGAGACCTCAAATAATTCTTTGAACCTGGTATACTTAAGGATCTTGATGTTGCTGGAGCCAGACAGATTGGAACAACCTAATCCCTACTTATCCTATTCAGAGATGAGCTCTCATCATCACCAGAACAAAGCACAACCCCTTGCTATGTAAAGCATTGAAGTACAGAGCTCAACTAACATTAACCCATCAAGGAACTTGTGAATGAATCAATAAAAATAAATTCTGAATTTAGTCTTTAGACTGATTATTTCAGTAATGAGTGTTCTAATTTGCTTGCTTCAAATTGTTTTCATTGGCTACATTTTCTCCCCTGCTTTATAGTATATGGAGTACTTGCATGCATTAAGTAGATAAGCTGCCTTTTTATGAAAGAGCACATTGTCTGCCCTTCTGTCCTTTATTGACTCCACTGATTTCCTTCAATCTTAGTCAACAATCAGGTAGTGGTTTTGTTTCTTTTTCTTTTCTTTTTTTTTTTCTTTTGACTTTTCTCTTTTGATTTTTCAACACACCAATTTTGGGCAAACTCTTATGATTATTAAAAATAGAGTTCTTGTTTCTTGGAGTACAGTTTAAAGTGACCCCAGGCATGCAAGGAGCAGATCGTAGAGCATTTGAAGGGATGGGATTGAGCAGAGCCTACCTGTGTTACCTGCACTTGGAGGCCGATGTGTCACACCAGGAGACATGCTATTCCTTTGCAAAGAAGGATGAGCCAGTGGTAAAAGGTTGGGGTTTCCCAGTGAGCTGACTGGGTTGCTGTATACCAAACTGTTGTGGTTGGACACTGGGATAGAAACTGGCATCTCAAAGTTTGGTGGTGGAACAGCCTGTACAAGTGAAAAAGGAAAACAAATATGAGAATAGTACAAAAGTGAAGCAGTTACTCTGTGTTTAGTTCAAATATTTTGTACTTGGTGGTTAAAATATTTGTGTGTGCCTCTTTCCCCTAAGACTCAAGAGAAGAGTTTCAAAAGAATTACCAAGGCTTTAAAACATGATTTTTCAAAATGTGATTGTATCTTGCTTTAATGCAGCTTGTACATTTATGTTGTAAGAACTGGAAAGATTATTTTTCCATTTTTTTTCTTGTTTGAAACAAACCTCTGCCTAATGCAGCATAATTTTCTATTTCTTTTATTCTGTGAAGTCATAATTGTTCACTTGTCATATGCTAATCTAGTGTCATAGATTACTGCAAGATCAAGGTTATATGACAACAGTGACTTCATTTCATGGAAAAAAAATTGGAAGGGACAGAATACAAAAGGTAAGACTTTAATTTCAGCTTTTGTTGCTTTAGCAACCAGAATTATCCCAAGTCACATAAAAGACACCAACACAGTAAATCACTTTTTTTTCTGAGTTTCTATCTCAGCTTGGAATGGCTTAAAAAAAGTAAAGTTCTCCTCAGGGACAGCTAAAAAATACAAGAAATTTAGATACACACTAGTCTGTGTGGGTTTTTTTTTTTTTGGGGGGGGGTGGAGGTGGTGTTTAGTGATGTCTTTTCAATATCCTGTTTTCATATCTAAAGGCAAGATTTTCTCCTGAGTCACTTCCCTTTGCAGAAATGCTTTTCCAAAAAAACCCCAGGTAGTGCACTAACAGAGGTTGTGAGGAGATGCCTTTTGCTCTTAGAAAGAAGCTCAGTTCAGGTTTCCTTGGTTGGTTGTGAGTTCGTTGGTTGGGTTTCTCGGGTAGCAGTCACTTGAATTTCTATAGAAGTTATGACTACTTTAGAAATCCATATTCAATTTATTTATTTTTAAAACTATTAATTTCTTGTCTTTTTGATCAGAAAAACCTTCTCAGAATCACATGACAGCATTTTAAGTATACAATATGTGAATATAGACCAAGTACACCTCAATTTGCATATCAGAAATCTTATAAGCTTCAAGAGCTTAAACACATAAAAAAAATTCTTTAAAGTAGCTTGGTAACATTCTGAGGGAGGAAATCATAAGTTTTAATTTTATTGTTGGCAGCTGATAGTACTGGTGTATCTTCAAGGACCTAGGACGAATAGATGGAGAGCTGGACATAACAACTTCTTGTCAGGCAGCCGAGGCACCCTGACCTTGTGCCACCCATGTCTCTTCTCTGGCTAGAGCTGTTGGCTATGCCCGGTGTATTACAGCACTATCCATCAAATTACAGTTATCTCTTTAGGCTGTTTTTTTTTTCTTTCTTGGTCCTCTCTAGGGACAGAGAAAATTTTACTCTAAATAGAGAGGAATAATTTTGCCTGACCACTGAAACACAGAGCAGGATTTTCAGGGTATGATGTTAAGGATACTTTACACAAATGCTTTTGAATTATTTTGAGGTGTTAATTTAGCTCTGATACCCTCTCTGTAGCCTGTGGCCTCCTTTTTGTGAGAGACAGCCATAGCAACGGTAGCTGAGTAGATGGATGTGGCAGCATGGCTCCCCAGCCTGCAGAGCACATGAGAATTTGCTTCCTTTTGCTGAGAAGCTGAAGCACACTCCATGGGCTGTTCTTTTCGCAGAGCTGGTTGATTCAAGTGGAGGTAGGAAAGGAAGGTGAGGTGTTTTGGGAATCCACATGTTCTACATCTAATGTATAGATATAAGAATCTAAATGTAATCTGCACCCTTATGACTCCGGTCTGGGCTTCTTGGAAATAGGGTCACATAGCATAATCTAAAATATTGTATCAACTTAAAGGTATGTTTTGAAGCAATTCATTCTTTTTACTGGCCACAGAAGGACCCAGAAAGTTCCTAAATCTCATGTTAATCAGAGGCACATGACTCTGGAGCTCAAAGTCGGCTACTGCTGCTAATTCCTACCATTTCAAAAGGTTTTAGTCAGTGAATTCACTGTGGATAGTGGATGTGAACAGCTCTCCCTGTTTCAGTTCCAATCACAGCCTGATGTGAGACATGAATAAGCCAACATGGAGTTTCTGGTTATTGCAACAACCAGAGCTGTGATGGAGTTCTCTCCACCTGCTGCCTTTGAGCCCATTGTCCTGCCTACTTGAGTGCCAGTCCATATTGCATTTACTGTCACAGGAGAGCACTTTGCATAAGGTTTACTTCACCCTGTGTCACAAGAGGTATGAAGTCTGCCCTCTGAGTCTGGGTAGAGACCATTGTTGCCTCTATTTTCTTAATATTTCTTCCTAACCTAAATTTCTGTTATCTAAACTAAAACACCAGTACAAAAGCAAAACTGAAGGTCGTGCCAGAATTCTAAAAGCTTGTTTCCTTTAACCACTATGCTCTTCCTGCCATGTTCAAACCAAACTCTTCAAGAGTTTTTCTTTATTTGTACAGCACAAAAGAGCTCCAATCTTGGTTGCTTTTTGGGTTGCTAGTCTCCTTAGTCATGTGAAACTATTACTTAGCTTTCATTTTGTAATTTAAAAATACATTTTTAAAGTAGTTGAATTATTTGTTTAATTTCTGTACTAATAGTCTAGTTTTCATCATTTTGCCTGCTATCTGGATTTACTTACATCTGTTTACAGAGCACTTCAAAGGCAATTTTATTAGGGAAAAGTCAGTTTACTCTCTGCTTCAGAGAGCACAATATGCTATATCTGAAATACGCTAGTTTTTATTTCTTCTTTTCCACAGTCAGAAGTTAGAGAAAGAAGTTTGGCTGGATAAACATCAGTATTAAACACTACATGTTTAGCTACAGTTTTCTCTGTTTGTCTAACTTCAATAAAGTGTTACATATTCCCCACAAAGAACTGCAATGTCCTGCATATTCCCTAGTCATTCCTGGTGGTAAGCCATGGTTCATATTGATTCCATTTCAGCCTGATGGGGATTAAAGTTTCTGATGCACTTGTGTAATATCTATATTAGTAAGAACCAGGGAGGAACTGGGGCTGTCTGAGGCCACAGAACAGTTCACGTCCATACCATTAAGCTTTCTCAACCTCAAAAAAATCATGACTACATATAGACTGACAATTGGGAATTGTTCTTGGCCTGGACTAACAACCATACAAAATTAGGAAATTGTCTGGGAGAATGTTATTTGGCATCAAAAGGTGTCAAAAGCCTGTTGGGGACTGTTCAAAGAATTCACCTCAGAGATTCACCTTCATGCTGCTTCAGTGTGTTTTTTTCTTTTTTGCTAATTCTATTATAGGCAAAGCCTGTCATGTGTATGAGGTTTGACACATTTTGCCTTTTTTCCCCTTCCCTTTGTTTTTTCTTCTTTGGACACTGCTGCCAAGGAGGGCAGATGGCTTACCAGAGATGATACTGCCAGTGTACTGCACACGGTGTTAGATCCTCACTCCACAAGCTGTGGGGTATGATGCCAAACAAAGTGTTGGACACTCAACACCCTTGGAACTTAACGGACCAAACATTCTGTGTTAAATATTGGTTTTATCCCTCCCATGTTCAACCAGGCCTTCATTTATTTAGAGACAGAGATACTTATAGCTTCCTTCTAGTGGGCTATTTCTGTCTCCTCTGCTTTCATCACTCTTATGAAATTTACAAATAAATGTCTAATTATTATCAGATGGTTTAGAACAATATGAATACTTATCCCCAGAAAATTATCTGAGGAAACATTAATGGGCTTAGCTGTTAGGAGAAAAAGCCTATGTTGTTTTCATTTGGCAGCAACTTTTTTTATATTACAAGACCAGGCAGAGGCAATGCATTGTTTTATATCTTCTGTAAGTAGTAATTTAGAGACTTGACTTTATGATTAATTTTGCTCTCTTCTCCCCAATTTTCTTGGCTACCTTTGATCATCACAAGTAAATGAATATATCTTCCCTTGTCTTAATTATTCTGATTTGTGCAGTTAAGGCTATTACTATATAAAATATATAATATTTATATATAAAACCAGATAGTTACAAATTTCCATTATGTACTAGTTGTGATCTCTATCTTGCCCGTTACATCTTGGCTTATGCCAAGAGAAGGAGTTTTTGTTGCATTATCAGAGAATATCTACTGTTTCTTCCTATTGTGGTAAGCAGCTTGATGGAGGACACAGACCCTGAGCTCTGCATGTGATGTATTCAGAGAATGGCTATTCTGTCTCACATGAAAAAATGCTAACATTTTGCTATTCTGTACCTCTGAAGTGTCTCTGAAGTAATTGCACAAAAAATAATACACTGCACCTCATAACATCCCGAAAGGTAGGAAGTTATACCCCAAATCACCAATTAATTGCTGAAGTAGGACTGCATTTGATGTCAAAAAGTTATATTTAATGAAAGCAACCAGAGGGAAATTCCATTAATTTTGGGAAAACAAAGGTCGTATACCATGCTCAGATTACCTGGTTTCCAAATCTTATATATTTCCAGGGTTTACAGAAAAGACAATTTCCCCAAATGTTTATGGAGGTAAAGAAAGAGATAGAACTCACTACCACAGGAATGAAGTTTTTTTCCAAGGGATTTTTTTTTAATGTCTTAAGATTTCAGATGATTATAACATGACCTGTCTTGTTAGGAAAGAAAAGAAACAGGTAGCATGAGATAAGCAGAGGTTCTGAAGGATCATCCCAAATACATTTTAAGGCAGAAAAGTAGCTTGGTGAAAATTCTGTCAGTTTGATTTGAAAATGCCAAAAGTCATCCTTGAAAGAGAAATACCATGAAAGAATGACAATTGGTGAGATTTTGATGTGAAAAAGGGTTAAGCATTCTGGCTTATAACAGTCTCCCTAAATGCTGCAGTCATCATTTGTCAAACTGAGTAGCATCCTGAGAAACCACATTTATGGTGACAGCTTTAGAGCTTTTCTGTTCTGAGAAAAATGGCTTTCCAAAAGAAGCAAATAAAAAGAGAGGTAAAAAAATTTGGATATATCTGTATTCCTCTCTGATATTCTACATGCATGTTGGGCACCCTTAGCCAATCATTTTAAATATTACTTTAAAAAATTCGGTGCCTTTCTGATCTCTGGGAAAGTATTATTTAGTTGTCTCATGTTTTTTGCAAGATATTTTTTGCCTGATGTAAGAACTTCTTCAAATTTTAATTACCTAGAGGGAAAAATCCTTCTGCTGAGAATTAACGGAAAGAACACTTAGAGGGCTTAAGACAGAATCTGAGTCTCCTTAAGAAGTAGCCTCATCTTAGGTGTCAGATTTTGTATGTGCAGTTGACTAACACTGCAGAAGACACTGCACATTCTGGCTATTCAGACAAGGTTTTTGATAGATAACCACACAACTTTCGTATGGGAATAACAAATGAACATGTACAAATCATCTTTGTCTTTTAGAAATAAGCAGTTACCTATGCAAATTCAAATGCTTCTTTGGATCTGAGAAAATATTGGGTTTTCTACTTTGTTTTCCACAGACACTTGAAAACCAACCAAATATAACCTCCAAACCTCCATATGCTTTTTGTTGTCTTTATAAATGTAATATCAAACATAATGACCAAGTATTCATCCTTTGTATGTCTTGTGCAAACAAAATAGCACATGCGGAGTTATTTCTCTTAGATATCTGGCAAGGCATATGACTGTTAGAAATTTTGACTTGGTTAAAACAAAATTTAGCTCATGTTAAAGCATTAAAGTAATGCTGATGAGGTCAAAGCAAATTCTCTGATAAAGCTGTAAAATCACCCCAACACACAAACATGTTTGAGTCCTGCCATGAGGCTCTCATGCAGTCTGTTTCTCTGCAGCAAGCAAGTAGCTGTACCCCTTCAGTGCTGCAACTGAGTTTAGCAGAGGCAATGGAGAATTGAAGTTAAACACACTAAACATGCTAATTACTATATATAAAGGAATTTCAGTTCTACATCACTTTTCTCTATCACCACAGAAAGTATTCTGTGGATTTGTTAGCCTGTCCACAAAGAAAGATTTCCACTATTATTTTTTAAGTATAATTTGGGCAAGTAGTGTGGTAAAACACTTCTGTAAATCTAGTGAATATAGTTCGTATATGTATATTTCACTTCCTTCTGACGGTTTCACCCATAATAGGCTTTGTCTGTGTGTCAGAGTTAGAGACATGAAAGAAAAATATGCTGTGTGAAATTTTCTGACCACAGTGTTTAGTTATATATTTGGCTATTAAATTCTCTGTCTAGCTGAATTTATTTCCTTAAGAAGCCAGAACTGAAAGGGTTATGGTTTGTTACTGCAGCAGTTATCAGCAGACAGCCATCTAACCTTTGGTACTTACAGGTATTTTATGGCTCTTGATCATATTATCAAATTCTTCATTAATTTTTTTGTATTTTTCTTCAGTGCGTGGGGTGAGAGCATAAGAGGAGTCAGGATCAGGGCTTTCACAACCTTTGTTTTCTTTCTTGTGCAATGCCTGCCAGGTTCAGAGAAATATCAGAAAGTAAAAAAAAAATGAAAAGGAGCTCAGAGTACTTACACATAATCTTTGCCTGCTGATCATTAGATCAATATCTTCATTAAGTTTTCTGTACTTGTCCTCAGACTCAGGGCTGTGACCTACTGAATCGTCTGCATCAGGGTCTGGACTGTCACAGCCATTAAGTCCTTTCTTTCTCAATGTCTGAAATACATAATTTGTAAAGTTCAATCCTTGACACCGGCTGCAAGAAAGACTAAGCAGCGTTAAAGAAACACAAACTGCTCATCATAGAAAAGTTTTACATTATGCTTTAAGGAAAGAAAGTGACTAATGATCCACCACATCGATGCTGTAGGTTTTCAATTATGAGTGCCAAGTGAGGACCATACAAGACCTCTTTCTTCTGAAGCTGGAACCAATCAATAAAGAATGAATCTGGCAAGTAACAAAGTGCCTATGCTAGTATCTCCCCTGCCTCATGATTCCCATACCCCACTGCATTAGAGGCTTAAGCCAAACAATGCAATTTATTTTAACATAAACCAAAGTTAACATATTTACCTGTACTGTTTATAGTGGAATACACTATAAACAGTTTTTCTTTTAAGGTAAGGAAGATGCGGGAGGAGCAAAAGGAAAAAGTATTGAACCTGCATCAAATTTAGGAGCCCATTTCTTCACAGAGGAAGAATAATAACCCAAATTGAATTCAACGAGTTACTTTTGCAACGTTGTTACTAAGCCTATGCTTTTGATAGGACAGGAGAGAGGACCGAGTTGATAATATGGCTATGAAATAACAATTAAGAGCTTCTAGACATAGTGTTTACATTTTATTGACTACACTTACGGTGCTATGAATGCACAGGACTGAAGCTTAATGCACAGGAAAAAGCACTGCTAAAACAGATGCTTAATGAAAAGTCAAAATGAAAGAATTTCAGGCTCAGCTACTGAAATCCTCACAACCATGATTATCATCACTAACATAGCAGAGTTGAAAAAATCTTAAAACCAGAATGAAATCAGTAGCTTGCAATTCAGAACAGTTGTCTGGCTCAAAAAGGTTTCAACTGATCTACTGTTACAGGACACTAAAGTGCAGCCACAGGCTATATTAAGGTAAAAGAATATGAGAAGAAAATGTGGACTCCTCAAGTACAAGCAGTAGTACATAAAGCAAATACATTCACAATTTGTCATATTTATCTTTAAGGATGTCTCACTCAAAGACTCTTAGAAGTCCACTTGTCTGTCTACAAAATTTTAAAGTCAGCTTGCAGTCCATTCTGTGTTGAAACCTGGGTAAGCAATCTCAATGACAATGAAAATATCACATATTTTGTGTGTTAATAAGTGGCTAATTCATGCTGTCTGTCAGTGTGGTTTCTTTTTGCCTTCTCAGAATGGTTGCATATCAGCTTTTAGTTCCTTCAGCAATAGTACATTTCATAATTATTTTCTTTATGAGGATGTTTAGCTTACTACTCTTACTATCCTTAACTATTATAAGGCTCCTTGTTCTCATACGATTGAAAAACCCCTGAACCTTGCATTTTCATCAACAAAGTAAAGTGATGGTGATTGGCCCTATGAGATCTGAGCCTTCCAATCTCATATTGTAGAGCTCTGAAACAGATTTAGGTGTTTGTGAAAGACCGGCTCAATGCAGATCTTTCTTTTCAAACTTCATAACTATAGAGACTTCAAGTCAATTCCATCAGCTATTTCTGAAACACCAACAAAATTATAATCCATTGGAATAAAAACTTGAGATGCTAAAACAACCTGAATGATTCCCTACTTTTTCTACTCCCTCTTCTCTCTTTTTTATCTTTCACATGTTAAATGTACAGTTAGCAGAACAGACATAATCATACATGATATCTACTGCTAGTAGCTTGAAGCAAGCCAATTAAAAAGAGGGTTTTGCAATCAGCTACTGTCTAATGAATTTAATAGACACAACAAGATATAGTAAAACCAAAATGTCTCACTGCAATCTCAACTAACATTCTTTTCTTCATATAAGGACAAAACAGTGTCCTCTGAATACATAAAATATTCTGTTTCAAGATTAGATCAGACTGTCCAGACATGAAACTAAGATCAGCACACTTGGGACCATTTCCTGAGCTCATATGATTCACTGATGGAGTCCTGCTGATTTCTTTGGAGTCCCTGAGGACTGATGTGGATGTGAGCTGGACAAAATGGCTTCCTCAACTTCAGGCTTTGAGATGACAGACAAAAAAAAAAAAAAAAAAAAAAAAAAAGAGGAGAACAGGAGGAATGCTTTTTAGCCTCTTTGAATCTTTTCCCCTCCCATCATTCACAAATCCTTGTCTGTTGCTTTGCTGCTGCTGTGTCTGGGTGAAGCAGATGCATCTTGCCCTCAGCACATCTACAAATGCCCTAAAGTTCTGCAAATGATTACTTAGCTCACAGGTAAAACAGTTGCTATTGTGGTTTGTAGAGGTTCAGGGATGCACTGCACCTTTCAGATGCTCAGAAGAGGAAAGGCAATGTGAGCCAACATATGTCTTGCAACAGTCTCGAAACAGACTGGATTCCCTCTCATGGTAGAAGTGTTTTTACTAGATATTTATTTTTACATTATTATCATACCTTTAGAAAACAGGTTGCTTGCCATATTAGGCAGAGAAAAAGCAATCTCTATTTCCACCAGAAAAGCCAGGAACTAAATGTAATAAATTGTGTCAATATTCCACCCAAAATTAATTTTAGCCCTAAAGAGAGGAGGCAAACCTTTCCCTTGCAAAAAAACATTAGTCTAGTGTTTTTGGCTGGTACCTTGGCTGATGGTACAAATCAAGCTCAGTAACACAGACCACTTGCTCTCTGCCCACCACACCTCAAAAAAAAAAAAAAATCAATCAATCAAACAAACACAGGCACCAACTCCCAACCCCAACTTACAAAACACCACACAAATCCCAAACAAAACTAAGCATGTATTTCAATGAGTTGGTTTAAAGCTAAGTAACAGGAATTTCCACATCTATGCTGGATTCAGAGGCACAGCTCTTAGCTTTGTGAGCGATAGAACTAATGCCTGGTTCCCAGTGAATTTCATTTTGGGGTACAGTGCAATCTGCAGGGAAGATCTCCTGTGGCAGGGTCTCTAGGGATTTCTCTTCTCAATACCCATCCTTCTGCTGACCCTTTGCTGCTTCTGTCTGCCACGACTCAGGCTGCAATGCTGCCTTCAGCTGGGAATCTTTCTGTGAGTAATTTCTGGTTCTCCTTTTTTTGCACAAGAACATATAATTTTCATGAAACTTGTTGGAATTTCACTGTCTTTGAGACCCCTTCCTTTCTATTAGATTTGCTTGGCACTGAATAAAAAATGGAGTTGTAAGGGGAAAGACAGAAGAAGAGGTTGACAGATTACACTGGGACAAGAACACACATGCTCACATCACAGACCTCTGGAGAGGAGAGCAGGCTGGAAGTGACATACTTACACGTTGCACTAAAGTAATGAGTTGTATCAAGGACAGAAATAATGACCCTGAACACCTTAGTATTATCTCTGCTCCTCAACAGGCAGGCTACAGTTTTCCCTATCTTATTGCCTTGTTTGTTATTTCACTCTCCTTCACGTCATTAACTGCCCCATTAAACCTCTCATTTTTTTGTCTTCATTTTTTTTCCATTGTTGGTGCACTTCAACACAAGTTTGTACGAGTTTGTACAGCACAAGTAAAAGTGGCACTGACCAATATCAAACTGATTAACCATTTTTCACAAGCTCTGTGGACTTTGTGTCAAGTTTTCCACTTCTCCTCTATTTTGTGTCACCTCTTGAAAGTAGAGGCTGGTTCTGGAACCTTTGCAGTGATTTAGAAACAATTTTTCTTATGATGTTGAGTTGTCATAGACCCTTGCAAACCCTGGAAAGTAGCCAGACCTATCACATCCTCCTGGAGATTAGCTAGTTTCCAAAGATTTAATGACTATTCAGGGAATTTTTAAAAGGATAAAATAACACAATTGCATAGTGCATTGCATTCTAGAGAACCCTAAGCCAGATTTCAGTTATTTTTAAAGAAAATAAGCCATTTTTCAACTACGGAAGCTCCACTTCTTCCAAGCAATTAAACAAGTAATTATATTGGACTCCAATAACCTAAAATCAGCCAAGGCATATGAAAAACAAAATGGTTAAAGGAAAACAACCTTTGGCTGAAATCTGCTGTGCCAGCAATTAGTCTAAATCTTACTCTGTAAATCTCAGAGGAGAAGCGCTAACTTAGTGACATGCTGACTGCTGTAAAATGAAATATAAACAACTATATGTGTTCATTTCATGCAAAACTTATCATCATTATGGAGGCTCAAAAGAAAATACAGCAGTAACACCCAGGTCTGATTTTATCAAGGCAATGAAAATCATTGTAATTTTGAAGACTTTTGAGAAGGAAAACCCTTTCATTTTCCTAATCTAGCCCCTGTTTCTGCAGTTTTATCCTCCAGGTTTTTCTTTTTGATTTTTTTAGCATTTCTTGAACAGAATGAGTGGAGAAGGTTAGAAATGTTTTTTTTTTTCATCGTATAATTCGTTTGTTAATCTTTCTTTTTAATAGGTTTTTCTGCTGTGGAACTGCTTCTCATAGCATTCCAGGGCTTGGAAATGTTCACAGTATAGGTGCCAAATTAAAAAGACTAGGTCAGTTGATAAGGTTCCCAAAAGATTCAGACCAGCCCAATATGTTCCTTTTTGATATCCTCTGCAACAAAGACCTAACAAGGTTAGGTTAATCACTATCTTCATTGTGTAATGAAAAGTGTGATCTCACTGGGTCTTCATCTGTAATCAAATTTTATAGTATGGAAAAATTCAGAATTAAATGTTTACTTCTAAAAATCCACATATCTTTTATGTTGTCTAGAAGCCACCACAATGATCTCTAACTGACAGGCCCACTAGTGACAATCAACACAGTTGCAATTTAAAAAACCGTATTTTTCTTAAAAAAACATTCAAGTCCCCTCCATTTTCACTAGCACTTTCTTTTCTGTATCTGAATGGAATAAATTTTTTAGCTGCAAATTAAAAAAGTTTTGTCTCTTTTCTTTTCACTGGAGCTACATATCAACATGGTAAGGCAGACAATAGCCAATTTCAGAGGAATTATACGCTACTATTTAAACTGCTTTATCACATATAGTCATTCTGTGATTCCAAAGAAACAGGCCAAATTTATGGAGGTCCCCCAAAAGAGCAGAAAATATTTAGACACAGGCCAGATTCATTTAAGCATCAGTTTGATCTCTGTGCAACAGAAAAATTAAAGTTAGAAAGTATTGAATGAAGAAAACCTCTACTCTCTTCTCTTTTCTTTTCTTCTCAGTGATTTAATGATGAAATTTTATGATGAAATTGCATTATACAATGTATGGTGCAATCAAGTAATGAAAGGTTGTACTGAAATGAAAAACACAGAGGAAGAGATAGGTTGCTATGGGAACCACCCATCTGAATCACCTAACTTATATGTAACTAAAGTCTCAAATTTTATGTTTCATTAACATAAAATCCTTAACTTTTTACGTTTAATAATGGACATAAACTAGTGTGCTGGTACTAATGTACTTTAATTGTATATTTAGGAGAATCACATAAAACATTATTACTCTTACAATATCTAACAAACTCCATACACACAAAAATGTATATAAGTAACAAAGAAAAAAGGAACATTTCTTACCTTTTTTCAAAAATAAAAAATGCTTTTGTAGTTTGTACTCCTTTTGAAACAAGCTACAGAGCTTATATAAAGCTGAACTTTTACAACCCCATGCTAATCTTTTTGATACTACTTTATCTTTACTGATGTTTCAAAGAAAAAAAAAATCCATTGTCTGGTACTACACATCTGTCTTTTTCAAATGAATACACATAAATGTGCTCTTCACAACATTACACCAAACCCTCTGCTTGGATTTGGCTTCCGCTTTCACATGCCAAGAGATTGTTCTCACCACCTTCACGTACCTTCTCTAATCACACTTGTTATGAAACTAAACAGTACCAACACCCTTTGCCAATCACACCTGCTTCTCTCTGCTTACAAATGACCACACAGTGGATCTGACAGCACACAGGACATGTGCACTGCAAGCTCATCAGGGCATGAGAACTCTACCTGATTGCAGAGTTCAGTCTATTCTCTTCCGCTCACACTCTTGTGGTGTGCCAAGGCATCTCTACAATATTTTGCAGTGTCAGTACAAACAAAATCTGGTGGTTTTGTTTTTTTTTTTTCAAAAAGCCACTGGGATAGTGGGATTTTTGCTTCTTTGTTACCTGTAGCTCTGCTACCTAACTTGGGTATGGGGGAGCTTTAGAAGGCAGTGTACCTAGTGCAGCCCCAGAGTCCCCAGGACTTGTCTGTTTGTGCTGGCCTTGCAGCCTGCAGCAGACTGGTGAGCACTACCACATCTCCTGCTCCCTCTCTGCAGTGCCTCTCCTTCATCTGTATGAGAGAACACACCCTGCTGTGCTGCTGTGCCTACATCTACCCTCTGGAGAGATGATGAGGCTGGAGATGGGAAGATTCCAGAGGTTTGTGTGCTCTCTAAAAGAGAGACCGCAAGATCTTTTTTTAATGCTCAATCATGCCAACTTGCCAGTGCTTTTCTGTTTAATATTGACTTAAATTACACTGGATAGTTTTGGCTTTTTAAGTGTCAGAAATATACAACAGATTCAGAGATCTCACAGCAGCGAAACTAAACCACATATCTTTTGTGATTTTCTCTGAAACAAACAAAAGCAAATAGCATGAGGACTTCAGCATTAAAGCTTTATATAAAAATTCTTGCAAATGCATGGTCACTTGGTCTGTTCAGCTGGTAAAGAGGTGACTGAGGGGAGACCTCATTGCAGTGTGGAACTTCCTCATGAGGGACAGATGAAGGGCAGACACTGATCTCTTCTCTGTGGTGCTGAGTGACAGGACTCCAGTAAATGGCCTGAAGTTGTGTCATGGGAGGCTCAGTCTGGCCATTTGAAAAAGGTTCTTCAACCACAGGGTGGTCAGAACTGGCTCTGTAGTAGTCACAGCATCAAGCCTGACAGAGCTCAAGAAGTGTTTGAACACATGGTGTGACTCTTTGGTCTGTGATGTGCAGAGTAAGCAGCTGGACTTGATGATCCTTGTGGATCCCTTCCAATGCAGCTTATTCTGTGATTCTGTGTAAACTTGCACCCTCCTATATTCACAATTATTTCATGGGACATGCAAACCCCTTCTGTCCATCATTTGTAAACTGTTTCAAGAAGAATTTAGATCTGAACAAATCCTGAGGTTCTAATTCAGGATATTTTCTCATCCTTTGGTCTTCCCATCCATCATCATGGTGCAAAAGGTCTGAAAACCCATAAATCCCCCTAGGCAGCTGACGTAAGATTCCTACACCAACCCTCAATGCAGGGGATTGCATTTCCCGGGCTCTGAAAGAGGAGACGGCAGGAGCACCTGCTGATCCCAGCCACCCAGGAATCCATGGGGGGAGAGGAGCATCAAGTGACCGATGGTGCTGGCTGGCATGATGTGGCTGCAGCCAGCAGGGAGCGGATCCCCAGAAATGTCATGCATCCCTGCCATCTGCACCTGTCAGTGCCAGCACCTGCTGCCCCCTGGCCATAGATGGCTGTTCCCAGGGCCGCTGTGCTGATTGGGGACACTGCTCAGGGCTGCTTGGCTTTTTTTGTCTTTTCTCCACTCATGCTACTGCTGCAATTCTCAGTTCTTCTGTGGTTACAGTCACAGGAATGCAGTGTTTGCGCCTTGCAGATATATACACATAAATGTGTATGTATATCTATATCTATACATACATATATATATATATATATATGCATACATATCCTTCACTAAATGACATCTCATCACCTTTTTATTCAAATCTAGATGGATGTTTTAGGAGTGTTCACACTTGGACTTCATGACCAGCTTCCATTTGCAGAATGCAGTATAATACTACCTTAATATTGTTGGTGTGCTGCATTAGTGGAGTTAAAAAAGGGGATATGTTTCTTCAGACAAGACTGGCATTTTCTAAATAATGAATTCACATGTGAGATTAATTGGAGGTGTTAAGATTAGTGACATAAATGTAATGCTGACCTAGTTGTGATTACAGCTTCTGATGAAATCCTCTCTACAAGTATCTGAGGTTCAAATAGAAAAAACCCCAGCTTTGAAGGAACAGAATTCCTCATAAATGTTAGTAAAAAGATTACTGTAAAATGCACTATTTACTGTACTATTTACTATTTGCAAAGACTGTATTCAAATGAAACTTCTGTGTAGATATTTTTTCAACCTGTATTTGAAAAGATATTCAAATTCTGCTCTGTTTTATTAAAACACCTGACAACAGTCCAGAGAGTAGCTGTCAGTGTGTTATGCATAAACTTAGCAGATTATCTACCTTAGATGAGAGATATTCTCAGGATATTTTTGTTTTAGTAATGGAATAGTGACTAGTCCCCTTTGAGTACCCCAGGGATTCTAACTCCTTACTGAGGGCTCAAAGGCCCAGGCACTACTTTTGAGTCATGGAAACACAGAAGATGTAGATAAAGGTAAAAATCATGAGGTTACTCTCCTGTATTTTCCACCATTCTTTCTGCTTTCTGTCCTCTTATGAATGTGTGCTTTCTGCAGAATAAAGACTAGTAGCTAATATCACATTTTGCATCCCCTATCTTTTTACAGAAAATAGACTTCCACTATTTTTTGAGACAGAGTGTTTGCAGAACAACTAAGTCCATGAAGACAAAGTTTCTATATTTTGGCTATTTCCATTAGTTCACTGGCAGGAGCACCAGCATTCCATAGCCAGACCTGGAAGCCGAGAGGTGCAAAGATAACCTAAAACCAGAATAGTTGCATCCCTGACTCACCTTTTCCCCTTGACTACAGCAAAATATCAGTACACTATATGCCTGCCTGATTTTTCAAACCCATTGAAATGTTCTCTCTAAGCTTTATTCTCATCTTTGAAAGAGAACAAGATATTGGTGAGACATAGTACATTTGATTTGTACGAGGTTTTGTTGTTAGACACAGAAAGTATACAATAGGAAAAATAAACTTTACAGTAGTGCAGAAGAATAATTTCAGTTTCTTTAGGGAATATGAAGCCTCTTAAAAATAATCTGTAATCATCAACAGGTTGTTATTTCACTCTTTCTTTTTATGTTCATCTGTCTATAATCCTCCTCTGGCTCCAGCCCTTCCAGATGGAGCACCATCCTCGACACTTTCATTTGTGTCTAATTTAGTCAGACATATACACAAATACAAGGCTGAAGTCAGATCTCACTTACACTAGTGTAAATTTGTAGGCGGATTTGGAACAGCTGTAAACATACCAGTCAAGATATTCTAGATGTACAGTGGTGTTACCAAATCTGTTATATTGTTGTTGCTAGCTCTTGAAATATAGAATATTTGAAATATGCAGGGCTTAATATAAATGACTGGAGAAAAAATTAACTATTTCAAAGGTAGCTGGTGTTTTTCCATGATATAAATGGGAACCTTTAATACTAAATACTACATTCAAAATACTTTAAAAGTGAAATAAAGAACTTGGGAAATGTGAAATACAGAAGGACACATATACTTTACAGAATATTTTGTCACAAAAACCTATAATGAGAAAGAATGACAGCTGATAGGCATTATTCTTTGCATATAGTTTGAGCATTATTTTTGCTTTAAAAGATCCATGAGAGGTTCTGAAATTTTATCTTTAGGGACTGCTTCACACATAATTACAATGCAACCATCCTGGGAAGAATATATCGCCAACCTGTGTAGCTTTGCCAGTCACAGAAGTTTTCAGGAGCAGAAATGATGGGTTCCTGAGACAACTAAAAGTGTAGCATCTGATATAAGTTACTTTGCATGCAATTTTTCCTAGACTATGAGGCAAACACCTTCACCCTCAACCATGGGGCCAGGGAACCTCTGATGACCACAACATTTTGCTTTTCTATCTCATCTGAAACAGAACACTTCCAGCAGCATTGAACTCTGCAGTACTGACTCAGCAGTGAAAATGCCACCCAGTGAGAAAAGAATACCACTTCCTTCAGCACCTGGGTTTTCTTTGGAGGTCTCCCATAAAAATCTTGAATGAATCAATGTTCTGAACAGGTTTGTTTTTCCTCTCAGAACTGAACATTTATTTTATAGCAGATCAAATGACAAATGAAAAAAGTACCAGTACAACAATGAGCAAATGTTGCTGAATAGCAGTTCCTTCTATAGGAAACAGAACATTTCCTTTTATTTTCATAGTACTATAATTGCTTATCCATTGGTAAAAATGCCCAAAGCAGTGTATTTTTCAAAATGGTGAATTACAATGGAAGCTCAATCCCTGAAACTCTAGCCTCCTGTTTCTTTGCAGCATGGAGGCCTTAAATAGCACAAGGCAACAATCATCAACTGAGTGTTCTGCTGAGAGAGCTGTCACCAGGGAGAAAGAGAAGGAAGGCTCTTCCCTAAGTTTAGAGAAAGCAAGTTACAGTATTTGACAATCCAAATTGGCCCATGATTTTAACTATGGAAACAGATAACTCAAACGATGCAGAATTTCATATTTAAGATGACTTTTTTCCTGTATGTAAGTTCTGTTATTTACCAGAAACATTCGTGCAAATTGTATCTATCTTTAAACAGTTGCTAAAATCTCCAGACTATGATATGCATTTGTCAGCTTACCAAGTGTCATCCGCTAGAAACAAAGAACCGGAGTTTGTTTTCCCATGGAAAACCCTACAGGAGTGGTAAGATGCAGACAGAGACTTCACAAGCTGAAATTTGCAGATAAATAAACCAAACACTAGCCAAAAATAAGAGTCAGAAAGCGTATTCAGGAGTATGGAGAAGCTTGATAAAACTCCATAACCAGATGAATATCTTCAAAAGCTGGTCCTTCAAAACTACTGTTTCCCTCAAGCATAATTTTAGAAGTCATAGTGGTCCTATCACTCTGCTTTTCCCTTGAGATGAGTGAGCACTTCTCTCAAAAGGAGAGAATCAGAAATGACAAAGTTAGCAAAAAGTTGTCAGATTCTGAAAACTTTTTTGATAATTTCCAGTCAAGAAAATTCTAACTTTCTATTATGTCAAACTATGCCGTCATGGAGGCAGAAGCCCCTTTACATAAGGGTACATCCAAGGGTTAAGCTGTTACTGTACAGCCCAAGAAGACGCAATTTAACTCCTGCTTCTCTTCCTGACTTCCTGCATGGGCTTTGTTAATTCACTTTTCCATAGCTCTCCCTCTGTAGAAAGGTGAATGACCACCACCAGAATTGGAGTGCTGCAAGAAGGAAAACCCAAGCAAGTGGTATGCTCAGTCAGAAGTAGAAATCTGGTTTAGAGAAACAGACCAACCCTGATATACACCTGCAAAACCTGGCTTTACATGTTGCCCTCAGAACCTGTTAAATTAACAACACGATGGTCAGCTTCAGTGCTCTGCTGAGGAAAGAAGAAAGCATTAGGAACAGTTCTCATCACTGCTTGAGGAAACAGGAATGTCAGAGGCAGACTCAAGATCTAGTCAGAAATTTTGGCCAGGACACAGTTTATAGGAGTACTAGAAAAATCATGGCTGAGAAGATAGAAAGGAAAGGGAAAAGGGAAAAGGGAAAAAGGGGGAAAGGGGGAAAGGGAAGGGAAGGGAAGGGAAGAGAAGAGGAAGAGAAGAGGAAGAGAAGAGAAAAAAGAAAAAAAAAAGAAAAAAAAAGATTTCTTAATTCAGAATCTAAATGTTTTGTTTGAAAATTTTGGCTTCTTCTGGAAGCAGATAAAACATTTTAAATGTTAGGGTTTTTTTGCTGTAAAACTAGATTTCTTTCTTTGGAACAAAACTATAGGTTTGAAAGATATATTTGTATATTGGCCTGGCAAAATCTTACTGTCTGAGACCTTAAAATCTTTAATCATATGGTATTTACAGAGAGATCCATGGGCTACAAAAGAGGTCTCCACTTGGGTTCCATAATTCCACAGGAGAGATGAACAAATGGAATAAGATTTCGACCTGCTTAATTTTTCTAAGACTTGTTAGAAATGGGCATGAAGGACACTGTGAATATGGGTATAACAGATACTGTTTCACTTGGTGAAGACTCAGGTGTGAGCCTGAGTCTGGTCAAAACTCTTGACCAGTTTTGATCTCTTGCTACTGCAGCATGAATCCCTGTACAGGGCTGCCTGCTCTGTCCCGCTGTCAGGAGCTTCTCACCCCATGCCAGAGCATGGAGCTGGAGCAGTCAAAGGGTGGGCATGCATTCCCTTCCTCTGACTCTGCTGTGAAGGTTGCAACTTCCAACACAGGAAAGGCAATAAATAGCTTGGGGGTGCTCACATCTTAGATAACACAGGTGTTTTCTCAGACCCTCACAAAGTCATGTCACAGATAAGAAGGGGAGCTTTTCTAGTTAAAAAACCCCAAATCCAGAGCTGCCTGGTGGGTTGCACTTGTTTTAATGAACTTTTCACACTTTAGTGAAAATTCTGAACCATGGGGACTGTTTTCCTGAGAAAAAGGTAAACAGTGATTTCTGGCTATCTGAGAAAAAAATAGAAGCCACTAACATTCTGATTTTTTTTTTCCTAACAGGCTCAGCCTGTGAATGAGGAAGAACCATACAGGGGGTCCTTTCCCAACAATGAGTTGAAATCCACAAAAATCCAACCTAGTGCAAAAGCACTATTCCCAGTCTTGTTGTGCTGGAGGCTTGGACCCACTACAGACCAAACTTGAAACCATTATGATGAGAGACAGAAAAATAACATTGCCTAGTGATGTTTCTGTGGCAAGAAAACTGAGTTCATTTACTTATTCCATTATCTTGGCTATCTTCTAAGCTGTATGCAGCAATATGCCTGCTACCACAGAAGCCAGAGCTCTTTCCTAAGCTCTGGAGAGCATTTAGAGTGTAATAAACCAGCCTAGAGTAAAGGTAAAGAGTATTACATAGAATAATAAAGGAATACTTCAGATTCTCTAACATTTATTCTCTAGCATTGATTCTGAATATGAAAAGTTTAATCAGAAGCTAATTGTGCCAATGAAAGCAGAGATGTGATAAGATTGACTGGGATTACCTCAAAATTAACATGGCTTTGTCTCTTGATACATTAAAGTTAAAGATCTGGCAAAGAGATCCTGACTGATTTTGGTGGGCTCAGGCTTTCACACAGGACTTACAGCACCGAAAGGGACCACCAGTCTCCTAAATAATTAAAATTTCAATTTAATAATGCTTGAAAATCCTTTCCATGAAGGGGTCAAGGGGTATATAAGCCATGAAAATACTGGAATTTCTCCAGTTCAGAAGTGCAGATTTTGAATCTAGAATCTATAGTGAGGTTCACAGTCCTGAGGTTTGTCTAGAGTTCCTCAATATTGTGAAACTTTGAAATAAACTGCAGAAAAGCTTACTTACATAGATTGCAAAGTTGGCAAGATTCCTATTTCTCCCTGGGTATGGTAGATCACAAGACCCCAAATAAAATAGCAGTAGCAGAAATTGATGAGTACTTCTTTTATTCCGGCTACTGATTTGGTCATGGAGATCAGTAGGAAACAGACTTAAACTCAGAACGTTTAGGTTTAGTCAAGTTTTCTATGCCATTACCCTTCCTGAAGAAGGAGGTGGAATTAAGAACATTTCTTCCATGAGGAAGACTGTACAGGAGTAGGTGGATTTGTCAGACTCATTAATGGGAAAGGAATGAAAAAGTTAATCTGTGGAACAAACAAAAAAATTTTCTATAACTCTCGGGACCCAGTGTCTCAACCTCAAGTCCAAGTCCAGAAAAATCTCCATTGTTCAGGATACAGTCATGAATGTGTCATGACTATTACTATCAGGTGGGTTTACTCCTACTAATTAAAATGGATATTATTGATAAAGGTAATTTCACAATTGTCTGATTATATTTACACATATGTAGTTATCTAAAGGGGTCCTAACTGTTCAAGGGTTCTTCTAATGTAGCCAATTAGGAAGAAGCCCCACCTCTTTCTGCCCCAAACTTGAAAACTATAAATTAAGATGTCTCCAGGACAGTGAAATGACAGCACTTCTTTCTAAGGACTCTTTGGAACAGTGCCAGTTTTTAAAGTTTCATGGTAGAAAAATGGTCAGTGAGGAGTGTTCCTTCGTGATTTGAGCTTATACTGAGACCATAATGAGCAGTCCACACCGTGCTGCAATTGCCTTGCTGCAAAGAAGGACCTTGTGACAGGAAAGGGCTATGGTATAGATCCAGTAAATGGTTTAGGGACATAAAAAGTTCAATTTGGCAATACCTACAATATAGGCACCTGATCTTCACGGTGGAATTCACAGTGTGTTAGGATCTGAGGCACTGGAAGAGTCTGTCACAACAGAACATGATCCAAACCTAGCAGTATGCAATGAAATTGTGAGCAACAAAGGGAATGGGTTTTCAGAAATCCTATCGCTCATCAGAAGCATCAGATGCCTACCCAGGCCTACAGAAATGCTTTCACCCGCATTCCTGATGGGTATTGACTGAAGTGTACTGTCCCCTGCTATGGGCAACTTTTCAAAGACCTGATGAAGACTCACTCTTCTCTTTTAAAAAAACTTCTGTTTCTGTTTTTTTTTTTTTTTTCTATATAACAGCTAGTGGTTAGAAACATGCTAACTGGAAACACAGGTTCTGTTTCTTCTTTGATCTGAATAGGCTCAAACCTATTGCTCCCCATATTCCTAGAAGGGAGAGGATTTACTCAGCTTCCTATGCTCTAGACAGTT
Source organism: Trochalopteron elliotii (assembly GCA_024734555.1). NCBI lineage: Eukaryota > Metazoa > Chordata > Aves > Passeriformes > Leiothrichidae > Trochalopteron > Trochalopteron elliotii. The sequence goes on along the minus strand of JANPWX010020199.1, from coordinate 3,885,939 downwards.
CTGGATAGTTAAACATATATATAATTCACCATAATGTTTTGCCTTTGAGGATCAACAAATGCACACTTTGTTCAGTCAGAGGAATAGAATCTGACGGAGACAGAGTTCTTTGACTTGCAACAGCATTTTCGTTTGAGGAAAACCTGTTGAAGTTCTTTGGGTATTAAACTGGGACTGGGAAAGACTGTCATCTTTGATTCACATTGGATCAAATGTGAAGTTACAAACTTATTAAGCACAGTACAGGCCCCTAGTAATCTTCAAGGTCAAATAACAGATACTTAACAATTTTCATGTACCTCCAGACAAGGGTTTTGGACAAATGACTGTTGCCATATTCTAAGGCAAGTTTAGACACTACTGTCTAAACATTTTCAGATATAGGATGGAAAGTACTGAGCATAATTATGAGCTTTTTTCATGAGTTAAACAATATATATGGGTCATTAAAATTTACATCTAGGGTGGCAAGCTTCTTTTCAGACAGGTCACAGAAATGTAGCTGAGATGCTAAGGCACATACTGGTACCTGCTGGAAGGAATTCATAAAGCTTTCATTTTACTGATATGTGTTTAAACATGTTAGAAGCATGTAATAACCAATCCTTGGAGTACAAAAATTAAAAGAAAATTCTTATTTTTTTTTTGTTTCTTATGTTACAGCCTATATTACAGGAAGCTTTAAACGAGGCATTCCATTAGGTACTACTTTTGTCAAGATTTTGATGGCTTTTGAACCAATCTCTAGCAGGTGTGTGTTGTTTAAAGTATTTTCAATTACTCTTCTATAATTTGCTTTCTTTGAACAGCCTGTGTGCTATAACACTTGATAAAAGAAATAAACATTTACATGAACAACCCAAAGTAAAGTGCACAATAATTTATATATATGATATTTATATGATAAAAATTTGTATACAATTCATATACAATTTATATATATTTATGCATATGATATTTATATAATTGTCTATAGATCACACAGGATGATAAAAATAAATGAGTTTGAGAGTTTTTTTAATGCAAACATTCCAATGTATCACAGTTTTACTTTTTACATCCCATGTCTATCACACAATTAACTATTTGTTTAGAGCATACATGATGCAACTTCTTTTAATAGATTTTACTTCTCCATTAATGGTAAAAATACATAGAAATATCCATGTCAAAACAAAGTAAGGAAAACACAACTACCTAAAGTTTTGAATTTAGAGGTTGTTGCATAAAGAAAATGTTGATTGAAGCTGTTTTAATGGCACTTTTCTAATGCAATGAAAAATGGTTATTTAAGATTTGACAACATTTAACAACTCTAGACTATGGAAATTGTTTCAGAGCTGACTGTAGACTTGTGACTATTAAAAATGTAGAGCAACAAAGCATATGTATTTGAGGTTTTATAGCCCTTCAAATTTGGTAACTTACATTAATTTCAATTGTCTCATATAAAAAGATATCTAGAGGCCTCTCTGAATTCAGGGCAAACAGGGTCTAATCAATATGAAGTACATAATACATAGAGGATGGATACAAATTTTATAGTACACAAATAAATAATTAATTTATACCTTCTTACTGTAACAAGCAAGAAAAGTCAGCATACTTTGAAGTTTAACAGAACTTTTGTCAGAGCTATGAAAACTGTGGAAAGGCATCTCACAGAGATAGTTATTATCTGTGTGCAGTCTAGGGAAGGAGAGGTATGCAGGTATTTTGCTTCATGCAAATCACATGGGTAAGGTGTTCCAGCCTGAGCAGAACATTTAAGATGCTGCCTCCCTAGCAGGAGAGTAATGTAGGCAAAAAGCCAGGATTAGACTGACTTTTCATCCCTGTCCTCTTTGGTGATGAAGTTCCTCTTGCCCAGTGTCTTTTATTCTCAGGGAATTCACAACTCTGTGGCAGGGGGTTTTACTTCTGAGTATAGATACATAAATACATACATACATGGTATGTACTATTGAGGTCCCAGCTCTGTCACCCTTGCTGACACTGGGACTGCTTCAGAGAAAGAGCCATGATTCTGCAGAGATTTGCAGAAACATTCAGTTTTCTTCTTGTGAGAAGTTTCAGTGTCTGAAAGGAGACTTCCATAAATCTTCCATATATAGGTCTTATTTTGAGAAATAAGGCTTATTCTAGTATTGCTTACTACAAAAGGAGGCAGAATCCATAGAAAGTTTTACCTGTGTTAGAAACTGTAACAAGGCAGATGTGAATTTAGTCAGAACCCTCCCACTGACATCTCTAGGCTTTAATCAGGGGCCTAATACAACCTGAATAGTGGGCTTTGCATAGCAGAATTTTTTGGCTTTTGATACCATAAGGCTCTTTTAACCCGATGAGTGGTAGCTTAGGGCCCACATCTGGAAACATTTTTATATCAAAAAACCCCTTGTTTGTTATGTAAGCATATGAAGAACAGTGCATCACGTAAGTGATTTTGCTAGAAACTCAGCGTTGCATAATTTTCAACATCGATTTAACAAGGAACAGTCAAGAACTTACGGGAGCCCGATGAAACAAAAAGTCTTGGGGAGAAAAGAAGGCAAGGTCAGTAATTTACATTACAGATATTTGTGAGGTAAGAGAATATGCAATATTTTTACACTTGTCATTATCACTACTGTGTATGAGTCTGGGTAAATAACCACATTTTGTATTTGCCTTACGAAGCAGGTATATTTTAATGATGAAAATTAAAAAATGGGCTTGTTCACAAAAGCCTTTGTGTCTGGAACACAGCTATAAGTAGCTCACTATCTAGGTTGAAAATGGTAATGCAGGGTAGTGTGTCCTATTTTTCTGTGGTTGAAGTGAAGATACAATAGTAGAATTCAGCCTTGGTAGTTACTAATACACCACACAGACACAATAACTCCCTGTGTACTGCATAAAGGAATCACTTGTGGCCTGCCTCCATTTCAAAGAACAGAGGGGGCCAACATGCAAGAAGACAAAATACTTTCCAAGGGAGAAGGAGACCAGAAGAGTTGATGTACCCAAATACAAGGACCTTGATTCTTTTTGGGGTGATTTAAGTCCCTTTCCATCAATTATCATCCTTTGTCTCCAGAATCTTATCACAAGCAGCACTACAGGAACTGAACAAAACAATACTCAGGCTCAAATAAGCCTGTGAACTGCACTGACGTTTCCACACCCTATTGCTGTGTTTCACCAGGTTACTCAGGTTAAAAAAAGCCCAAAAACCAATATGCAAAACACTCTGTACAGAACAACAACACACATTCTTGTGTTAAATAACATGCTCAGTCCTTCCTGGTGTTTCTTCTGCTCTGTAGCCCTGCTGATATCTCACACTTAATCCTACAATGGATATGAAAAACTGCACTACAGAAGAAGATTGACTTTCTCTAATTTGACAGCTTTTCAAATGAAGGGTTTCTGCTTTGCAGGGTTCTCAACAGATTTATTTCTGAGTAAATTAGATCCTGCCTTTTTCTATTGCAAGCTTCTAGAGTCTCTTGGTGAAATTTGAGTTTCAGAACAATTACAAATTAAAAAATGTATCTATCTGCAGAAATGCTCTGCAGCTAAGATTTGATTTTTCAGTGAAATAATGTCTACCAATTAATTTTTATTTCTCTGAATCAGAGTAATAGATTTTTCTTCCTCACTGATATGTGAAGTTTTGAGGGCACATGAAATCGTTGAAAAGCATCTATTTTTTCATTCATTCATGCTAGATATGTGACATTTCATGGTAATTCTTGACAGAACACTGCAGTCATTGCTTATCTTAAAATAAATTTAAAAATGTGGAAAGTAAAAAAAACAAAGGACCTTAGGAAAGTCAGCTATTTTTGACAGTAAGTTAGTTTCTGTGAAACAAAGCCTTGCCTTTCAGAAAGTGTTTACGATCCATGAGGAAAAAAAAGTATATCCTTGGGCTAAAATGTTTATTGGCACCTAGGAGTCTGAAGAGAGCAAGTCAGGCCTGTGGTTTTTTGAGGGCACTTTATCATCGCCTGCATTCTCAAAGGGATCGGTGAATGAATAGAGCTGGATTACTCAGCCTTCTATTCCACGCCTATTCCTCTCCATTTTCCTTGGCAAGACCGAGCGCCAAGCTATTTTTAGTGAGACACTCTTCTATTTTAAGACAAATATCAGTTAGGAGACATTGTTAGGAAAAAATTTAAAAAAAGAAAAACACAGGGAGGAGGGAACGAGGTTTCCCATCTCATATTGTGAAGCAAGCCCTTCAACCTGTAACTTCAGGCATTTCAGCTGCTTCCAATCTTGAAAAAATAAAGAAAATTCAGAGTTCAGGGATTTAAAAATAAACCTACCCTCAGGCAAACAGACCAAAATACAACAAGCTGTTACTATGTGAAACAGTGATTACAAAAGCAAAGAGCGTTCCCCAATGACTAGATTGGGATAAAACTTTGGCGCTGTTAAGGTCTGAGAATGTTACACAGACATATAAGATATTTCCAGCTCCTTAGCCAGATATATCATATTTTGGAGAAAGAAAGAGTGGTCTGTGAAATAGACCTTGCTTTAAGAAATACAGCTTTAAGATTCCAGTCTGATAAAAAAAAGGAAGAACAAAAAATTTGAAACATGTTTATATTCTGCATACATTTTTCACTTTCATCATTTCAGCATTTTTGCAACAATCCATCCAAAAAATTTACTAAGTTATTAAAATATTTTAAAAACTATTACAAAACAACAAAAGAATAAGTGAGAAATAAAATTACATGATCCTCAAAAAAGGTTAAAACAGGAGGTCTGCAGCATCCCCTAAATACACTCAAAAGAAGCTTCTGATGTACCATGTGCTTCAGAATAATTAACTTTGGATCCATTTTATTTTTTCTGTCCCTTCTGTCTTCCATATATAAAAAAGTAGCTCTTAAGTGAGTGGCTTTGCTTTGATTTGAGATACACTAGGATTACAAGCTGTGTTTCTTGTTAACCAAATCCTTGCTGAATTAAGTCACAATGGAAAACTTTTCCTTTTTGAGAAAAAGCAAAATGAAAAAACTCATAGTGCAACTTTCCCTTAGCTGCATTTTTTCACATACTGAATTAATTTGAAATTTAAGAAACCCTCTACTTTTCTTCTTCTAGATTGCATAGCAACTAAAGTCTCTGACTTATTAAATGCAGAGTAACAAGGAGATGCAGAATTATCAAGGAGAGCTTGAAAATAGCCTGGGAAGATAAAGAGTCAAAAATCTCATGAGGATAAGTGGGAGGAAGAGAATAAATTGCCACCTAATGAGTGCAGTAGAAGGACTACTTTGGACACTCTCACTGACTAAAAGAGCAGTTCAACTGAGGGACTACTTTGAGCAGAATGGAATTGCCACACACAATTTTGCAGCTTTGAAGTTTTTCTTGTGGTCTTGCAACAGATACTATTTACATGAATCTCAAATTGATGGAATAATAAGATTAGGTAAGAATGTTCACGTTTATTTAGAAAAGTTGTATTTATAAAGTAATTACTTTAAAAAATGAAATCAAGATTGATAAAATGTACAGAACTGTAGTACTTTTGAAACCTGGATATTTTTCCCTCTGATTTTTTTTTTTAACCAGTCATGGTTAGAAAACACACAGAAAAACTTCATTAATTTACAAACACACTTTTCAAAGGCTCAGTATTCAGTTGGCAAACAAAGACCAAAGGAAAAATGCTGAAGATCTTGAATTCAGTCCTATGGTTTTTTTCATACATTATATTGCCAATAATGGTTTGGCTTGTATTTTCTAAAAATGAAAAAAGACAAAGGCATTTATAAAGCCTAAATAGTCATCCAAAGGAAATATTTTGGCCAGTTGACTCTTTCCAAATATCTGTCCTGTGAAACTGGTAACACTAGCTGTTTTTTGAGCAACTGATCTCCAACCAATTTACAAAGGAAATCAATAATGCTATCCTCATTTCACAGATAGTGAAACCGAGGCATTAAGAGGAAATGTGACTTATCCAAGGTCACAAAACAGTATTTGACAAAGCTATTAATATAACCCAAGTCTCATGAGTCCTAGTCCAGGGCAGTATCCAATACACTGTACTGTCTTTAGATCACCCTGAATAACCTTTCTTACATACAGGCTTACTTTCCATAATGTCCCAGATCTTCAGCCCATGGTAGCTGAAAGAAATCCCTTGATTTCAGCAGCTCAAGAGCCGACTTGATGTGTATTTCACAGCTTGTTTGTATGCAATATTATGTTATGATGACAAGAGAAGAAAATACACTTATTACATTAAACAAGCCACAAGAGTTGCCTTACTTTTCCTAAAAACAGAACATTTAGAGAGTTGTATGGGCTTATTTACTACAAATATACAGATAAGAGTCTTAATTGATATGAAGAGACTTTCAGAATCTAATTAACCTCCTAGCTAGTCATTAGCTCTCTGACCTTTCGAAATAATTGACAGAAGAAAATTTCTTTTCTCTTTATCTCATTCAGAACTTCCACATCAAGGAACTAATCCTAATGTGCTGTAGGACCCACAGCACATCTGTAATGATTTATGGAATAATGTGTGGTAAGTCTATGAGCAAAACAGGACCATGGCATTCCTCTCTGGCACAAATACTGGCCATGGCCACCCGAGTGCCATTCTCATAAGCTCACCTTCAACTGTGCTAAAGCTGCACTGAGTTTTAACTCTCATGTCCCTCAAGGAGATTTTAAAGTATGCCAATTAACACATTGTGGCTGGCCATACTAAAAACAACTGGATTTTCAGTTCAAAATAGCATTTCTACAGATCTGTGGAAGAATGAATTGCTATCACTAATTGTATGTCTTCATCAGACGCATTTTTTTCAGAGTAACAATGTTATTTTTAACCAGAAAAAAAGCACACAAAAAAAAAAAAAAAAAAAAAAAAAATTCTGAATTCCACTACCCTATAGGACTTGGTATTGCTTTGTTCCTTGCTATCTTAATGTGAAGATTACTCCATGTGATGTAAAACACAAAGGATGTGCAAGGTGCAGGGAGAGTTTCACACATTTAGAATCTCAATTCTTCCTCTTAGGGGAAAATGCAACTGCAAATGGCACACATTTCTTTTGCTATGTTCAGACTGTTCTTCCTCACTAAATACAGAAGTTCACTGGAAAAGGGAAAATACTCTGTAAAAGGTCAATTCACCAGCAGTTGCTAGAGAATAAACATGTATGACCCTATGCAAAACAAGTTAAAAGGACAATGCTAGATGTTCATCGTCCATGAAAAAGTATCTGTAATGTATAAAATATTTTAAAATGTGACATATTATTGCAAAGTAGAACTGCTTTTTTTGTTTTCATTTTGTTTTTCCCTGGGAAACCTGCACCCCATGACAATGTCCCTAAAATAATTTATCCCCTGGAATACTTCAGATTAATTCTTGATGAAATCTTCACTACCTCTAAAAGCAAGAGTTCACCCAATTCAAGTTTTCCAAACTTCACTAAATTCCATGAGAAAGAGGAGGCAAAACAGGGTGGAGTACCACAAAATGTAATGGAAATCAATCCCTAACAGAGTAAAATAATGTATAGATGAGAAGCCAGAGAAGGTTAAGGTTTTACTGAAGCAGAAAGAGATGACAGTATGTTGCAGTGGCTGACACCTTCCTATACGTAAAAATCCATGTTGAGGGCCATGAAATCCTTCTAATACTTGATTAAAAGAGATAGAGAGAGAGAGAGAGAGAGAGAGAGAGAGAGAGAGAGAGAGAAATAAAGGAGACATCAAAGACATGTACCAGAAAAAGATCAAAAAACAGGTAATAAGGGAGAAATTTCAGAAAACACAGAGCTCATGGGAGAATTTTTTGTAAGGTATTGGAGAACTGCAAAGGTCAGACACATGTGTGTGAATGCATACAAATTAGTGGTTTTATGCAGTGAACTTTGCAAAATTAAGATATTTGGTGGATGATTAGCATTCATGATATAGAATCTCAGTTAGCCAAGAGAAAGATGAATGAAGTCTGTGTTTTGCTTTTTTCTCTACTAGTGATTAGTGATATGGTAAAGGAGAACTGAGGAGATGGATGAATATTTGCCTGAAAATGGAAGATATGTTTAATGGGATGAATTTGAAGGGGCTGACCTAGTAGGAGAACTTGAACTAAAGGCAGTGACCACTGAATAGAGAAAGAGGGACAATAATAGCTTCAGAGTCAAAGAAATTGATGGATTGGGGGTTTAAAAAGAGCTGAAAGATAAAGTAGTGAGTGATTTGTGGAGAAATAACTTATGTGCACACAGAGCAAGGCTCAGCATATTAAACTCAGTATATCGGAAACTGAATCAAAACCAGGAGTAAGTGAAAACTCACTAGAGGTCTTCTAAAGCTGAGACGAATGTCTCAGATGTCAAAGCTGATGCTTTGACATGGTATAAATGAGAAGGAAAAAGGGGCAGTGAGAGAGAAAACAGGCAGGAAGTTTTGCTTTAAATCAGCAAAGCCTTGATGGCTTAGCTGAAGAATCACAGCAGATTTCTGTAGCATTGTTAGACTTTTAATTATATTTGCAGCAAAACATTTTTCCATATTCTTGCTCTGAAATCTGTCCTCTTCAATCTAAGGCTGAGGTCCTTCTTGAGCTCCCAAGTAGTGAGCTTACAGTGTTTCAAAACTGGATTCTTGTTAATCACAAGACAAACAGTGAGATATCACTAAAATAAGTTGTGTTACACCCACTGCTGTTTTATAGAAACAAGGAAAGGATCTGGCCTCATTTCTAATAAATTCAAAGAATGCATAAATGAATGTACTTGACTGTTGTAAAATGCTGACATTTTTTCTTCCCCATTTCCTTATTGCCAAAACAAGTTATTGCCTAGTCTTACACAATTATGCTAAAGATATTATTGTTGGAATTTACATACACACTTACAGGTTAGCATAAAAATGAAATGTTATATTTCTCCTCTGTGTTGAATGAACTCACCAGAGCTTCCATTGTTCCTTAAAAAAAAATTACTAAATCCAGCAACTAATGCTCACTTTTTAACTGAAGAAAAATTGAATGAATGACTGTGGTATGAGTAGTTTGGTGGGTGAGGACATAATGGCTTTAAATCCAAGAATCCAGTTAACACTAAACAGAAGTTTCAGAATGTACGTTTTTTTGTTTGGTTGATTTTGTTTTGTTGGCTTTTTTTGCTTGGTTTGTTTGTTCCCAGAATTAATGCATATCTCCATGCAGATTTTCGTAAGACTCATAATAATTGTCACTGTTGCTTGAAATGGATAGAGATAGTGAGAGTAGAATGCATATATTTTCTCCTTCATAAGTACATATTGACCTTTATTTATCCGTTGTAAGTCTATTTACTGGGTCTTAACTGAAACACATTCACCTGGTAGACAAATTTTTTGACCTGAAAAACTCATATATATCAAATAGCATGTTAATCAACTCTGTTTTGATGAAGCAACTGGAAACATCATCTCAGTTATATTTATTACATGCAAATAAAATTTCTACATATGTAAAGAAAGTAAGAGCTATTTGTTTAAATCATTGACCAGAAAAAGTCAAAGAAGAGCAGTAACTGGCCTTTACAATTTTCTATTAGCATTCCATTTTTTTTCACAATAGATTTATTGATATCATATACCTCTAAGTTGGGTGGAACCAATTTTCCATTAAAAACCAGTGTGATGTTTGTTAGATTTATGACCTTGTTTTCTTCTGATTCTCTAACAAGTTATGGCCTGAAGACTCGCTTTTTCAGAAATGCTAAATATAATTAATCCCAGTAATTACATTGGAAACATTTGCTTAATAAAATTAACAGCTTTAGCCAGATCTACATGAAAAGTTATGTAATTTTTCTATTTGAATAGCAGTGGTTTAACTTAAAAGTAATTAACTACATATTAAAGAACTGCTATTTTAATTTTCTTTGAATATAGATAGTTCAAAGAAGTTACATTATGTTAATGACTGATAACACAGTTCTACCACAACTAAAAAGAAACTAAATAGTTAATATTATGCTGAATGTGAACAGAAATTGGATTCTAAATTAAAGACCTTTTTACGGTTGACAGTTATATTTCAAATTTTCATAGGTCTGCCTAAAAAAGTTTCTTTCTTGAATACTGTGCAGAAACCTATGAGCACAGCTATGCTCTTTTCTTATGCTGAAATATAGTTATTGAATTAGCATTTAGCTGAAAATGCTCAGATTTAATAATACTATCTTATTCTCAGCTGCTGTTGATTGCTCTGGAAGAACAAGATTAAAAAATTTTAAGTGTGAAATCTAGCTGTCTGAAAGGGAAAAGAAGATGGACTCCTTACAAGCAACATATGCATAATGCAATCAGTTTAACCAATCAATTAAAATATTTAAATGTGTGGCAGATTTATATCCTGTACCAAAAAATATATAGCAAATGACACCAAGAGTCGAGCCATTTATGAGATTGCAGATTTTCATTGGCTCTATTCTCTATTGTACTTAAAACTGTGATGTTCGTTGTCCATGAAAAGCATGATAATATGGAATTCTTGTTCAAAACCTACATACTGGAGAAGGCCTCCTTGGATTCTGAAACTGTACCAGTGCTGATATGGTTTAAGTATTTCATGTTACAGGCAGAACATAGAAAAATGTAACAGAAAATCAAATTCAGAGCTGATAGAACATTCACTTCATTTGGCCTTTTATGTCTATTTAATCCCTTTAAATAACATTTATTTCAATTACTCACTTTTATTTTGTTCCTTTCAGAAAAGTGAAGAGTTGTTGCCCACCAAACTTTGGGTATAGCCAGAAAATTACACACCTGCATGCAAAACTGCTGATCAGCCTATCCAAATTGGCCTACTGTTTATGCAGAAAGGGATTTTGCTGGTGCAGTGAGTTCTCTTTCTGAAAATTTTAACATTATTTGAAATTTTAAGTTTTCATTTAAGTTCCTTGGAAAACCAGAGTCCTCATAATAAAAAGTATTCATTCATTGTAAAGCAAGTAATAAATCCCTAACTGGATTTCCACCTATTTCCACACAAAAACCTGCAGGAAGAAGTAAAGATATCACAGGAAACTCTTCTGCTAAGACTATTCTGGCTTTTTGCCATTAAAAGAGGACAGGACTTTATTTTGGGCATAGAATCTGTATTCTTTTGAACAGGACATGGCTTCCCAGATCTAGGTGGCAGGAAAGGCTTCGTCTCTATACAAAAGATTTGAAGTAAGAGAGGAAGAGAGATGATGGAGAGGAGGAAGAAATTATGCATTTTCCTCCTCTTAACTAATATAAATTTTTTTCTGCTGTCAGAACCTTGCCCTCCTCTAATGGGGCAGAGAATCTGGGGGAAATAAGGAGGGAAACAAAACAATAACTTCCTAGATACTGACATAAGGATAGACAGAGAAGTGATATATATTCCTGTGTGCAGTCTTTGCCCATCTAAGGTGGTGTGACTGTGACTACTCGTAAAAAGTTTAAGAGTCTTAATGATGCAGAATTTTTTATCCTTTTCAATATTTTATATATAAGTAATTCACTATCTTACATGGCTAGTCAAAAACATGACTAAGCCTGGTGAAGATTCCAAAAGTATCAAAGTCTCATTTCAGACAACATCCAGATCATTCAGAAATCTGAAACTAACTTCATAAAGATCTGGAGTAAACTAAGTATATACACCAAGATATTCAGGAGTAAATTTTCACTGACTCTTAAAATAGGTCATAATCCTTCTATTAGGTTTTTAATTAAAACCATTAGATCAGTTATGGGCTTTAAAACAGAAGTTGTATAGGTCACATAACCAATTTTTTAGTTGTCTGTCTAAGATGTGAGTGCTTTGTTAATAAAAATAAAATCATTGAAAGCCGTAAGTATTTTTTATAGCTTGAACCTAAATGTGATTGAAAAGCAAACTGACTTTTCTGCAAACATTAGAAGCTTAAATTTTAAAATCTTAAGTTTAAATTAATAATTTTCAGTAATCATAAATAAATATTGCTCCTTATAATAAAAAAAAATTAAACAGTGTGTTTAGCATTCTGACACAATTGCTTTGATACTGTCACTATTATATTATGGTAACAATATTCTGTGTGAGTAGCTGATATATTTTTACTGTACAGATTGTAAATGAACTTTTCTTGCATTTTATTAGATACCCTCTGTAAACAATCAAAAAGCTAAAAAAATTCAGTCAAACACCAACAAATGGCTCTAAATCTTCTTCACATCTTTTACAATGTATTCCTAATTCCTCCTGGATAGACAATATTATAACTTTTGGATTGTGGAGACAAGTATGAAATGTTTTCTGAGAGCCTGTCCCTGGAAGAGACTAGGAGACAAGCAGAAGATGCAGCTGATAGGTAGTGATCAAGGCATGGAGAGGATTAATGGGTCAAAGTGACAAAACAGCACAGAAACCAGGACAATAGGGAGCCAGAAATCCGTTTGCAGAAGTTTCTGCAAGACTCAGAAGGGTAAAACTGCTCACAAAAGATGTGGATTTCCTGCAGCTTTGGCTTCATCACCTCCAATGCTCAAGCCAATACACCACTGCCCTGTTCTGCTCTCCTGCTGCTATCCGGCATAGATTCCCAAGGTATAATCTACTTGGAGCAAAACATGAAGTCTTACCTCAACAATATCTGAATTCGTTCGGCTCTCGTGTGGCTCATTATACTCAGTATATTTCAGCAACACTTTGTCCATATCAGTGCTGGCATACTGGAACAGTTTGTTGGTGCTGTTGAAGATGATTAGAGCAATCTCACAGTCACACAGAACACTAAGTTCATAAGCCTTCTTCATTAACCCAAATTTCCTCTTTGTAAAAGTCACCTGGAAAGAAAAAAAAAAAGCAAAAGAGGTCCGTCAGAAATCCACAAGTTGCTCTCTGTAGTCTTTCTCCTTTTTTCTGAACTATAATGTGTGACTGCTTTGTCTTTGAATTGAACATGCTCAGAAAACAAATGAATAAACACAGAGTTCCAAAATAGAATATACTCTTTGTGTGTGTTGTATGTATGTAAGGGAGAAATACTTAATTATCACTGCGTGAAACTTGAGATACAGGTAAGGACCATGGGGTATTTTTATTTAGTGGTGCTATGAAGTGTTGATACTGCAACTTTAATTTAAAAATTCAGATATTCTTTAGATGGCATACATCTTTCCCGTAAACATGTACAAAATGCACCTCAGATTAGCAGCTGCAAATACTTTGAACAAGTGCAGTCAGTTCTGATTTTTTTTATTCTGATAGCAATTGACTTTGATTTCCAGCTCCCCCTGACTCCTGCTACTTTGAAGCAAAGAAATTACTTCATAGCCATTTAAGTAGTTCAAAAGAGATACATTGCTCATGTAAACACATGATACTTTTGAAGAAGTATCTAGTGTTAAAAATCACACTCATGAGAAGTGAGAATTATAAAGCATGAAAGAAGACAATAGCTGGTCAGTAGCCTTTGAAACAAAGTCTTTTCTGAATACACATATATCATATTTTATTTCATCCCAAGTAATATGCCTAGGACTATGAACTAGCATTTTTAGTAAAAAGGGTTTTAGGTCATGTTATATAGGAAAGAAATAGGGACGTGCTTGCAACTTTTCAGTAGGCCAGCTAACGCCCTTACATTAATGCAAAATTCAGCCAGTATGAAAATTAGAATTATTCTCTACAAAACCGTAATTTTCCACAGGGACTGTTTTGACAATGAAAGACTTGCACATCAAACAACTTTTTTGTCTGCTTTTCTACACTATCTTACAAGTTCCAGTAAGACATGTGACTTGAAATAAGAAACTACTGAGAGCTGTTCAAGCTAATTGTATGGTTGAATTTTTCCCCTCTGTTTTGTCATATGTGCAATTTCTGTTAAATAATTTTCATTGACAGGAAATTTTAAGACAAAAATAGTTTTGCTAAGCCTATAATTAATGAAATTTAACACGTGGTCAAGGTACTTGGTATGTCAAGGACAGGCACACAACCAAGTTAATTGGTCTGCCTGATTCTACGTTTGTTGCTACCATCCCTTATTGTTGTTACCATCCCATATACAGTAGCACCTCTGCACATTACTGCCCAGGCAAGAAGATTTGTCTGTCTGTGTTTCATATGGCTGCTGTTTTAACTTGTCACACTTCTAATGCAAGTTAATGCTAAGTGCAACCCCAGACTACCTTAAAATCCCAACATGTCAGGCCAAGGAAAACGTGACTTTTTAAGTATTGCTAATCCCTATTTGTTAGACTCTTTCAGAAAGATAAGGCTTTGAGTATGGCCAAATTTATATTCATTGCCCACGCTGTGAACACTTATTCTCCCAAATGCATATTGAATGCTATTCCTTTTATTTTAATCATTTTAGCCTCTGTCAACGTACTGTAAAGAAAAGATGGATTGCCATTAAATACAATCATTCAAACATTTTAAAGAAAACACTTTCTACTTTCTACAGCACTGGTCTCAAGCATGCATAATTAACAGTTCTTTCTAAATTTGTTTTTCATGGCTTTTGATGTTTGGAACGAATAATGAGATAGGTAACAAAACGTCACTCAAGTTCTAAATAATAATAATAATAATAATAATAATAATAATCATCATCATCATCATCCTTGCGTTCAAAATACTTTTTATGGTTTCTCTGATTACAGAAAAATGCAATGAAATGGTTGAAAGATACACACATGTATATTCCTGTGTATATATATATATATACATACATGTGTGTGTATATATATATATGTATATATATATAAAAGGCTGCTTTAGAAATAATTAATGATACAGAAAATAGAATGTCCTAATTCAACATATTTTTCTGCATCTAAATGCCTTTAAATCAACTTTTTGACCACAGTAGTGTAGGTGGAGTATCCTTGCATTTAGCATACTTTTCACCATTGAAGTCCACCATTAAAGTCCACAAAAATATCCTTAAAGCCTCTGCTTGTGTTTACTATTAGGTAAAACTCTTTAATATTTTGAAAAACCACCCAGCTGTGCTGCACGGCAGATAATTAACTCATAATACTTATCATCAGAATGATACTGGTTAGAGTTACTTTTTATGGATAGTGAAAAAAACCCACAAACCAGAACAATAAATAATCTAGATCTACATTTTCCCTTTCTTTAATACACAATCTTATTATCTTAAATTTGATTTGGTTTTGATTTATTGATCTTTCTAATATTTTCAGAATCAATCAGATAATGCTTTCTGTAACTGATAATAAATTAATTAAAGGAATTTTATCTACTACTGTTTCACTACTTGTGATTTGGAATTTTAGTTCTTGAATAAGTCATTCATAGTTGTTTATCTTTACGCATACATAATCCATATACATAGATGTAAATTAATTATGGTTTTACAGCAGTTTATAATAGCAAGCTTTTCAAACGTATAGTGAAATGTCATGTCAGTAACTTCAGAAAAAAATTATGAATACTCTTCAAGCCATTTAAAAACAAAATTACCTTTTTGCATACATTCTTCTATGTGGCTACATAAGGAAGATGAATATGCCATACGCTAAAATACTTTTGTGAGCAATATAAGTAAACAGAATATTTTTTATTTAACTTTATTTGTTCAATTTATTCACCATTTTGTTTGCTATGTTAACCATTCTCATCCACACCAAAAATATTAAAAATAAAAACCATCTAATAAATATTCTCTAACGTAGCAGTTAATATTTTAGTATTGAACAAGCTTTGTTGAGTGGCAAAAATTGCATAAATTATTTAAAACTTCTGCTCTTTTGTCTAGTTGGAAGGCAGTGTGGAACCTACACTCAAAAAGCTCTGATTACGCTTGAACTGACTTAGTGCTGAGAATGAACAAGACAGTCACATTGCCATGAACGCAGAGTGTAGCTACATCACCAAAAAATTCATGTGTTCACACAGTCTTATAATTTGTGTTCAAAATACTCAGTCGTGGTAGTGTCATATAACAACTGACAATGTCACTTTGTCATTTGGCATAAACAGCACTAATGACACTAAAGGAAAATACACACACAGTGAGAAAATTCATCAACATATTTCAAATAATACACCCCAAAAAAATGAATACACTTTGATATCTCTGTAACATTTAATTTTTTTCAGCAGCAAGCAAGAATTGAATCACTACATGTTATTTCCTGACAACGTTAGTCAACATATGCTTAATTATCCCCACTATCTAAATCACTGCTAATTTTCAGGTTATTCAGTTAACAAATCCACTTCTCTTTTAGGAGAAGGATAAGAAATCTAGGAAGTGCTCTTGAGATAGAATATTTTATAATGACAGGGTGAAAATGATGAAAAATTAAAATAGAGTGGAAAGTGGAACAGACAGGAGGCCAATATTCAATGGTCTTTAAAACCTTTTTAAACATGTATATATAAAACACAAGGTTTTTAACAATGATACAATTTCTAAATACTTGTATGAGATGCTTGAATGCATTGTTTTACATATATTGCGAAAAAAGCGGGGTGTCCATATCACCAAAATTATTTCTGAATCCTACCAAAAATAACCTAATTCTATCCACTTGTATTAACTCAAAACTCACTAGTCTTTTATATTTGTCTTAGAACTATAGTGATTCTACTTATTTAAATTTTATTTATTTATTTATTTTAAATAAAATTGTCCTCTTAATAAGAAAGGTGGTACTAATAATGTAGGTTACTAAAACCTGAAACATTTTCCTATGGGAATAAGCATTAATTCTGTGACTTTGTATGGTGTGAGCTAATCAAGATGTTACTTGATTATAAAATACTTACAGTGAAGTAGTCAACTTTCAATTTCCTTGATAAAAATCAAGATGAGCTTTTTATTATTTTGGATGAAGTTCTAACTAAAGGTGAAATGTGCTAAAAGAAAGGCATTGAAAAAAGAGAATTGTTAAAAGGGCGATTTTCAGCTTCAGCTCTGGGTCTTCTTCAGTCCTATGTAAACAGCTTTCAAATAGTCTAGTCTATATCTGCAAGTGAAGTTGTAAACACTCTGAATTCAAGTGTGCATGTCACACATTGATATGCTCAATTTAGAGGGTAATGTGGTGCAGAGAAGGCTTTCTTGTTTAATCACTATTAAGTTAAACTTACTTAGGCTATATAAATTAGAAGGTACTGTCACTTGGTTGCAATTACAAATTCTCTCATCTGCTGAAATTTTAATTTAGCTGTGTGGGGTTTGTAAATGGGGATGCTAGCCACTGGAAATAGTCTTTCTTTAAGTAAATTTGTAACAAAATTTTCATACTTCTTACAGGCTTTAATTCATCAGTGAAAAAACACAAGCATCTATAAATTTACTCATTTAATGAATACAGCCTTCAGGATACATTATCTATCTTGTTTGCCATATGATCATTGTGTCTTTTGGCAGGAGTTGGTTTGGGATTACTTCAGTTTAGTTTAGTTTTAGTTTTAATTCGGGCTCTTCTAGTAATTTTTTTCTGAAATCTCACGAACTATGAGAGGCTGAACCATAACATTACTCCGTATTTGTCACTAAAAGTGACAGCATATGTGCTAACACTTTATTTTCAAAGTAGCTGTCCTGTGATGTTTCAAGTGATTCATTCCAGCCAGTGTCGGAATATCAGCGCTCTCCTTACTTCTTTTTATTCTGACTATACAGATATATAGCTGCTGACATAGGAAAATAAGAGAAACAGAATTTTCACAAAATGCTGCCTGAATATATTTCCTGCCATTAAACAGGTGAAGAAGAGGGATATCACTAATACACAGAAGTGTCTCATAACGGCACCATATCGTCAAAAAGAAATGTCTGATTGTCCTTATTTCATCTGGAATGTCAAAATTTCTGACACAGGGACTAGAGCAAGCACAGTAGATACAATGTATGTGATAAATAGGAGGTACTACACGAGCAGTCCACCCAACTTCAAACATAAAGCCCAGTTGCAGAGGGTGCCGGGCACCTAAGCTTATCCTTTTGAAACATCGAATAACTACTGGAGAGCTAAAAACTGTCGTCATATTCTCTCTTCCCATTTCCCTTTTATTTTCCTCTGATTTTTGTTTAGAACTGTTTGTCATATGAAGAGGTCTGGCTGAAACGATCCTTACAATAACTCTCAAATTGGACTGGGAAACAGCATCAATGCAGAATTTGATCTAGATAAACCTTCCTTTATGCAACAGTTGGGGACACAGAATTAAATGAAAGACTTTCAGCAGACTGCTTCCATGTTCTTATAACCCTCCAGCATAACTTACAGGGATGAGACAGCACTGATTTATGCTGCTAAATGAGCTATTGTCCCAGAAAGCCCCAAGCATATTGAGCTGTGACTTGCTGAATAGTCCAGATAAAGAGGAGTTCTAAGAGGACACTCTAAAATTATAGCTATAATAAATAAAATGTTCATGATTAACCCAAATAAAAAAGAAGGTTTTGTATGTTATACCACATTTTTAGAATCTTTGTGCATAAATAACAGATCAAATACTTCAAGTAGTGATACTATTCAATCTGCCCAAAGCCAAGTCATAAGGGTCAACCTCATAAGTTTTTCCTGTGTAAAAAAAAAAGGAAGGAGGGATAAAATTGAAAGATATATTAATTAAAGATGATACAGCAACTTCAGAAATTAGGAGGTCAGCCAGTATCAATATCCTTCCCATTTTAACTTATAAATTAATATCTAAGACCAAACAGGAATTAAAGAATAATAAAGATTAATCTCGGGTGCTTCACTTCCTTTTGTCAAATCAGAGAGATATGATTAAGTCCTTTATGGACAGATCTACAGATACGTACAAATTTTAGGCAAAAAAAGATAATCTCACAAAGATAAAAACACAGTAGCTAATACAATATACGCAAAAGCTGACTTTTTTCTTTCTTTTTTTTTTTTTTTTGGCATGCTATTACCATTTCTGGCAGCTACAAACATATGTTTATAGTAAAAAACATGTTTATAAGTTTTGTACTGCTAAAATGTTCATAAGGTAAAGGTCAAAGAATATTTCATTCCCTGCTGAGCAAATGGTCAGGAAGCACATTTGTCTGCATTTCCTGTCATAACAGGAAGAGTGTAACTTCTTCCTCTCCACAATGGCTTCAGTTCTGCTTCCCACCTCCAGCTCTTTCTCCCCCAGGGGTTTCTAAACCATTCCTTGCAAGACAGCAAGACTGTGCCTGTGTCTGCACTATTTTTCAGCTCTGCTGTGTTGGCAGATGCCTTATTCACTACTGCACTCTCTTTACTTAGGCTTCTTGCTCACACTTCAAATTAAAAGTAATTTGACCTAAATATTTACCTTATGATAATTCACTCTAAATTATGCTCAGAACATCAATTTGTAATACAAGCACATTTAACCTTAAAATATTGCATTCTAGAAATTCATGGTTAATTTCAGTAGCTCTGTTAAAGTTTTACTTCTCAGATAGTCTGGAATAACATGAAGAGTGTTACCAGAGTTGTACAGATCATCACAAATTAGGAGTCTTGAAAACTTGGGTGCAATTCTTTTCTTGCAGAAACCTAACTTTATCTCTGAAAAACTAAGGCCAATGTCTAATTTTAATGCTATATTTCAAGTATATATCTGTGTGCAATGTAATATAAGCAATTAAAAATATATAAAAGATAAAAAGTGTGATGTTTAAGACAAAGGTTAATTGAACAAAAACTTTGGCTTAGTTGCATAGTCAAGCAGTTGTGTTTTCATGTGAAAACATTTCCCTGAGGGAAGGTAGGGAAATTTCATGTCTTTGATAAAATGAAGATGCTCCATGAAGGAAAAATGAAAATATAAGTAAATAGGTGAAAAAAAAGGTTTTTTATCTATCTTGTGCTCATGTTAGCATTACTATTCAAGGCTCTTCACTCTTTCTACAAGGAAGCTTCTGATTCAAACAATAGTCTCTTACCCTTTCCTTTTAAATAGAGCTGAAACACAGACAAAAATAGACACATGAGACTGAAATTAATTTTGAAACTAGCAACATTAGATATCAAAGTCAGTAGAAAAAATCTAGGTCTTCCTGCAAATGGTCATTTCCTTCCAGGATATTCTTCCCCTGCCCCATAAATTCACTTTAATATTTGTTTTGATTTGTTCTCTATTGAGCTGATAACTCAGTTAATTCTCATGTTGTAGCTTTACAGATTTTCTGAAATTAGAGAATGGTAGAAAGCCTGGGCATGAAAAAGTTAAACAGCAAGTGTTTGTTACTGTTATACCCTACAGATTTACACAGACATGATGCTTTAAAAAGGGTGTCTCAATGTTAAACACCTTAATTTTGAAGTGTACCCTTACTATGGTATTTAATAATAGTTAAGATCCCGGCAGCTCATTACAAATTGAAAGACATGAACACTGTGCAGAATCATTAAGTATGATAAACTCAGTTGTAATTGTGACTCTTCAGAAGCAGGAAAAAAATGCAAGACTAATGAGCACGAAAATCATAGGGACAACAAATGGTGCATCACCCTGTAGGGCTTTATGTTTCCTAATACTAATTAGAAAAAAAAAAAGAGGATTAAATGAAAGAGACACTAGAAAATCATTGGGTCAATACACCCTCATTCTTGGGTCAATGTACCACTGGATTTGGCTCACAGACCATGGATTTAATGAGGTATTTTGTGAGACACCTTGTATAACAGTAAGACAATATAATTTATGCCATTACACCTATTTATTTTAGATCTGGACAGCCCCATCTGGATGGCTGCAAAAAGTTTCAGACGATCCCCATCTAAAACAGACTACAAAAGGCTATCATTAAAACTAAGAAAATATTTCACATTTCTAAAGAAACCAGAAAAAATAGAAGGACTTTTCTGAGAAAGAGGAATATAATTTTTCCTTCATGTGTTAACCATAGCAAAGGTAGCTGAATTATTTCTTTCAATTAAAAAAACTCAGGTAAATAGAGTTCACACTTTTTTTCCAAGTGACCTCCCTCTTTTTCTTTTTTTTAATCAACCTAGTGTTACCAGAATCCATCTCCAATCTACTCAATTTAAATTTCTGCAGAAAGAATTTGTAGCAGTCAGGAACTTCTAGCATCAGATGTCAGTGTTAACATTTTTGGCTATTGATTCTGCTAATGGTGCAACTAATATCATGTAAGCAGTCACAGTCTATTTGAACGGAAAAATTGGTTGGCAACAAGGCTAGTACAACCTCGAAACCTTGTTGAGCCTGAACAATATTACCAGGGATTCATTCCACATCTATGAAGAGTATATTATCCAAGAATTATCACTAGAATAAAAAGAAAATATTTGGTCACATTGTCTGGTTGAGAATTTGCATTTCCATTTAATACTAAGGTGGCAACCAAACTACACAAAATAAATGAACATTTAATCTAGGCCTGGCAGTTACTCATCCTCCTTCTACATGCGTCAAAAAATAGGGAAAGAGAATTTTTCAGAGAGTCTCCTCTGAAACTTTTCCAACCAAAGAAAATTCATCATCATTCACAGCGTTAAACATTCTTGCTATTTTTGACACCACAAGGTATCAATGAGGACTAGAAAAATACAGCCAACTTGCAGCCCACAAGAAAGGTCATTAAATTAATGGCTCCTCCCAGTTATAATCCTGAATTCTGTACCCACTTAAGTCAATGTGAGAACTCTTAAACAGGCCAGGGTAAAAGGGCTAGGCCTCTAACAAATGAGTTGCAGTAGTTTTCCTTTACCCCAAAAGTCAAAGCTTAAAATAGATTTTTGGAAAAGTGCAGATTGTATCCTCAAATTGCACATTTCCGTGAGATTTGCAGCCAGAAATATGACTCTGGACAGTTTGAACTTACATTTATTGCCACTATGGTCACTAAAGTACACAAATACAACCAACTAGACTTGCTCAGAAGAAATTCTCTTAAAGGGAGATCAACACTATTTTTGTCCTTCCCAATCCTCTCGTACAAGCACTTTGAAGAGTAGGGGAGTCCCCTACTATGACAGATAGTAGTGTGGAAGAAAACAGAGAGAACAAGTTCACCATTCAATGGCTGACATAGAGGAGGCTGGGAAAGTAAGTGGAAAAGCAAGGACAAGAATTTTGCTCCCCAGGCTTGTTACAACTTGAACCTGTTTGCAAATATTCTGCTTTCCAAATAGATTCACCTTTGCACTGGGAGAGGAGGCAGAATAATAAAACTGCTGCTATAGCTCCTCATTTGATATGTGTTCCACATATTTTTACTAGCATGTGCCATAGAGCAGAGGATTTATGTGCTTGAGAACAGCTGAGGATGCACCATCCAATACCTTGCATTGTGAAGCCACACTGTGTTTGAATGTAAGCAACAAAAAAGCAGTTTCTAGCCAAAAGACTTACTGCTGTTATTGCAAATGTTTTTGGTGAGAAAAGAATATATCTCCATCTGTAAATGGGGCTACAAATCGGCTTTGTGGAACTGTGCTTGAGCTGGCATCCTAGCTTCACTAATCAAAAAACTTAACCATTTTTTTGTGGTGCAACCTTTTAATCTTTTTTGTATATATTTATGCAATCAAATAAGAAGACAATATAGGAATATATACAAGGTAATATTTTAAAGATTACTGGAAGTGCGCAACAAATAAACTGATGCTGCTATGCTAAAGCATAGCATGATATTTTAAGAACCAGTGAGGTTTGTGAAAGAATACTTTTCATATAAATGCTTAAAACAACAATCAGCTATTATTAAAAATCCAGTTGCATTTAATCACATACATATTACTACAATTAAAAAGCCTAATCCCACAGTCCAATGAAACCATGAAAATCTTTTCATTGGCTTCATTGAGCTTTAAATCAGGGCACTAATGGCAAGATGAAGTCAGTAGAAAT
Organism: Trochalopteron elliotii; assembly: GCA_024734555.1. NCBI lineage: Eukaryota > Metazoa > Chordata > Aves > Passeriformes > Leiothrichidae > Trochalopteron > Trochalopteron elliotii. The sequence goes on along the minus strand of JANPWX010020199.1, from coordinate 3,863,075 downwards.
ACTTTAAAAAAAATCATTAATATTTTAGTAGAAGTAAGAAGCGGAATCAAGCCAGTTTTACAATATGGAAAGTGAAATAATGTAAATCTATACCACTGGCCTCATAGTGGCAAAGCTACATTAGCAAATATTGAATTGGGATTGTTCAGGCTGAAAAAGAAAAGGCTGGGACTTAACTACAGCCTTCCAGTACTTGAAGGGAGTCTACAAGAAAGATGGAGACGGACTTTTTAGAAAGGCATGGGGTGACAGGACAGGGGAGAATGTATTTAGGCTGACAGAAAGTAGGTTGAGATTAGACATTAGGAGAAAATTCTTTACTGTAGGGGTGGCAAAGCACAGGTGCAGGTTGACCAGAGAAGCTGTGGGTGCCCTGTTCCTTAGAAGTGTTTGAGGCCAGGCTTTGAGCAACCTGGTCTTTTGGAAGGAGTCTCTGCTCATGGCAACGGAGGAGGAACTAGGTTTCTTCCAACCCAAACCATTCTGTGATTCTATGAGTCTAAGAAAGCTAATGAGACAAACCCTTCTTCACTAACACTACAACTAACTGTCAGTATTCTAGGATTACAGTTTTATTTATAATAATTCGTTCTGAAAGCTGTTTCTGGAATTCTTGAAACTCTACTGTGAATGATTTGAAGACTAACTGTCTTCTCTTTTAAAAATATATTTAACCACTTTAAGGATTTTTTTTTTTTACAAAAGTGGGGCTAAAATCTCTGTAAATACTATATTTGAGCATGCAAGTTGAGATCAAAGCTGTTGTATGAATTAATGTTATGAATGGCAAAATTTTGTGGTAACATTTACAAAGTAATTCAGGTTCACTTCAAAAAGAAAGCATTGTAGCATGGGCAAGTTTCAAACCACTACTGACTGAATATTTAAGAATCAATTCAGTATTTCAAATCAGATTTCAACTGCAACCTATAAGGCTATTAAAATAAATACGATGATATTTCTATATTATTAGAATTATTACTTTTTAGCTTGTCTCACAAGAACAATTCTTAGGGAAAACACAACTAAGTACTAGTAAAACTACTAACACTACAAAACTTAAAAATCTTGGAAAGCATATTTAAGGACTATAGTTTATTGTTATGCTTTGGTTGAGGTTTTTACTGCTTTACAAAATCCACCATGACTAACAGCTTCTTAAAAAAAATCCCTAAATATACAAAGAAATTTATAGATCAAATTAATAGTACTACTATGTTAATAGTAACTCAGTTTCAAGTTCTTAAAAATCAGCTACTGAAGATTATTCCTAAATTGCAGCCAGGTGTATGAAGAACATTAATCGTAGTATTAAATAATTATATGAAGAGATTCTCTCAATTGTGGATCTCCAGTTTCAACAAAACATCCACATCCATTCATTTACATCAAATGTAAACAGGAGGAATTTTCATCAATATTATTTGAAGATATCAGTTATTGAATTTTGTTTTCGTGAAAAGAGGGAAGCAAATTCTCTAATTTATGATCATATTTTAACTAGCAGAGATAGTGTTGGTAATATGTGACAGCTGCCTAGCCATTTTATTTAAAGCAGAGTTAAAAATTAGTAAATATATCTTGTTGGACCTATTCAGCTTTAGCTAAATATTGATGGTCACTTGTTTTTATAACTAAAACACGCTAGTATTATTGTATGTGGTTTTTAGAATGTGTTAGGCTACTCCAGTTCCTCTGAAAATTCAGAGAGGAAAAGAAGAGACTTTTATATGAAGCAGTCTCTTTTTACTTGAAGGAGATAAAAATAAAGATGCTGCAAAGGTGAAGGAGCACAAATAATTGGGATGTCTAAATTTAAGTGAAAGTGCTCATATTATAATAACTCATAACAGTTCACAAAATATAATACTAAAAGCCTGTGTATTGTAGAAACTCACAGGTGTCCTTAATCATGTATATTCCAGACTGAAGTCAAAGCAAGTGTGAAGTAGAGCACACACAACAGTTTTTGTAGAACCAAGTTCTCAAGTAATAACTTCCTAACTGTGCGTATTACTGAACTTGAAAACACTGTGTGTGAGGTTTCAGGTTGTTTACAAAAGTACTTTTTCTTTGATAGTCTAACATGCATTGTGTATATGCTAACAAATATGTTGGTATATGCATAGGTGCACAAACTTATCAACTTTTAAATCACTTTTAATAATAAGTCACCTTTTAAATACAATCTGATGCTCAAGTCAGGTATTTTTGCAACTCACCTGTCTGTTACGTTCATCCATAATCCTTGTAATCTGAATCTTTTTTCTCCCCATAGTCCCCGTTTTTTTTTCTCTCCTTCTTCCTTAAAATTACGTATTTTTCCCTTCTCTTTTATTCCTCTTTCCTGTTTCCTCAAAACAAACCTCCTTCTTCAGCACTTGCACTACTCAGTTCACAGTCCCCTGCATCCGTTCCTGCTGAACACAGAAAGGAAATCAAATGTTATTATGAAATTGATAACCAGATGGAAATAATTATATGGAGCTGGCCAAACATCTTTATTATAATTTAGTGTACATGTAAATTTTAATGAAAATTTACTACACCTATAAAACAAGTAATGCATGGAGAAAAAAAAATATTCAAAGGCTTATTTTTATGACAGAAAACACCACACACAAAAATACGAAGAAATAAAAGAAAAAGACTGAAGTACACACTGTGAAAATTTTAATGGAATTAATAGTCCCTAATTTTAAGTATCACTCAGAGCTCTAATATGAAAAATTACCTAAATCAGAGAGTTAATGAACTGTTGTGTATCTATGTATGATAAGCAGGCCAGCTAATTCATTTCTGAAAGGAAAACAATTTTGTGTTTTGACAGCAGAGGTGATAATTTCCCTCATTGTGCAAATAAGATGGACATTTTTTAAGGTGTTACTTGATATATAAGAGTTTTCAGCTACTTTAAACCCAAAGCTCTTAACCTTATTCTTTAAGAACATAAATTAGTGAAAGTACTACTGAAGATACTTGAGGAAAACTCTAGCTCACTTTTCCCTCATTTCATTTTAGTGTAAATTCTAAATTGCTTTGCAAAGGATTTATAACCTGCAAATGCATATTTACTTATGAAAACAGAATAATTGAGGCAGATGACAATTTAAGAATGTTTTGAAAAATATTTTCACTGTTTTAGTAATGCATGAGCTTTACAATACTGGCTCTGTCACAGAGCTAAGGAGATATATGTAGAGATATGTACATAGAGAGATATGTATATAAAAATACACAATGCAGGAAACATAGTTCACAAAAGGTTGTAACCCACATAATTAATTTCTATCATATACAAAATATTTCAGCAGTAAAAGAGTCCATGGAAATAGAAAAATTTACAAAATTTATTTAGTCCAGTATAAGGTAAAAGCACAAGTTTTCCCCTTTATAATCCTAATTTACCATATTTGTATATTTATATATTTTTAATAGAACAGCACAAAAGTTTTTGAAACACAGAATAGAAAAAAGAAATATGAAAAATATGAATTTATACATTCTTTTGGAGTTTTTATGTTAGCTCCATAGTGTAGTAAAAATATTGCCTTGGAAGTAAAAAATTTGTAATTTTAAAATAGAGGCTGGTATTTCCTCATTTATTCTAACCTTATAGTATCTCAGACAACCTGATAAATTCTCACAATATATTACATAACACTAAGCTGATATCCTGGTCATTTAATCCATTATTTGGCTCTGATTCAAAGCTACTGAGGTAGAAAAGCTAGATCTCACTCCTTCTGATCTTCAATTATCTTTTGATTTTCTTAGCATACATTAAACTTTAAGCTCAAGTATTTTATCACTAAGAAAAAAAAAACCACATCACAAATAAACACCCAGTCTGAGTTTTCTAGCTAGCCACTATGATGTAATTAATCTGTTGGGTAAAACAAATATTCAGGTATAGTACTTACTATATTTCTGTACAGGAATGTCTTTTGATATTATTTTCTGGGCATATTTGTATATCATTACCATAATGCAGAACAGAGAACGTGGAACAATTCATATTATAAATATAAAAAAATACAGACTAAAAAATTTCTTTGGTTCTTTTTTAATATTTGAAAACAATAGCTTCTCACTGCTTAAAAAGATACAAAGGTTGTTGATCATATTTGCAACGACAACAAAAAAGTTAAAAGAAGACGAAAACTTTGAAATAAATTTATTTTGTAAATGCATTTTTAAAAGCTTTTTCCAAACTAAGTTAGGAGACAGTATTATCTGATTTTCAGTGTTGACAAACAAACCCAGTCTATTTTTAGAAACAGTTTTACATTTCCTTGGATTGGGTTTCTTTCCTGTTTTTCCTAGTCTTACCTCCAACACAAAGCACAAATTAGAATGGTGTTTCCCATGCGCATGCCGTACTCAAAAGAGTCTAACAGGCTTTCTCTGTAGAAGCAAACCTATACTCTAATCCCCAGCAAACGCACATGGAACAACTTCCCTTCCTTTCATTCAGCTGAGGCCAGTGGTGCTATTGGTTTACAGCACTCTGATTGCCTAAACTTCTATTCACTGCAGGGTGGAAGGTCAGCGTGGGCAGATTAGAGCAGTTGCAGCTGGTTAGTGAAGATGAGCTGCTCTGCAGATCAAGATGCTGATGCTGAGTGAATTCAGAAAAAAAAATTACTTAATACTGAGAACACTCTGTCAGGAAGGATAAAAATCACAGTGGAGGAGCCGTGTGTTGAGTCCCTCCCACACACTTATCAGTTCAACATTTAAGACCAGTCTTCAAACAACAACAGATTTTACAGACAGTTGAAATTCAGAACCTTAAAATTCCTGTGATCTACACAAAATTATCTTAGAGTAATTCATGCAAGCCTTGATAAGCAGAATTTGGTATAAAACATATAATTAGGTCATCTGTATGAAAGATATAATTTGTGAAGAAACATAAATTTGCTTCAACAGCCAGTGAGTTTTCTTGCATGGATTAAAAAAGATAAAAAAATCTTTCTTCCTATATGTCCTAGTTTGCATTTTGCTTACTAGTCCATCTTGAAAGAAAAGTTTTTCAATTTTTGTAACAAACTTACATCCTTTTAAAAATCTCCAATTTCTGCTACTTTTACTACTACTCAAAACAAATTGGGAAGCCTGTGGTATTCCCCTTTATCTCTCTTACTCTTTTACACAGACACACTGACAGACACAGATATGTATATACACACACGCACCTATCAACACATAGACCTTCATGGGCTATTCTTACTATGTGTTAGCTTATAGTTCTATATATTTCATTAGTACATACATTAAAAAAAGATAGCTGCACTGATTCCCAATCATGAAATTCAGATAAGTAAATCAAGTCATCTCATGCAAGGGCTATAACCTTCAAATCCTGGTAATATCCAAGTCAAACAGAATTTAAAGAACACTGGAGACCAACAATTCTCTGTAGCTGTTTAGGACTTATCCAGGGCTCTCAACACCTTTTGAAAGTTCTTGCAGAATCAAGGATTGCAGCATTAAGTATTTAAAGTTTCTGTTAACTGGTAAATCTTTATTTTACTAACATTAATAAAGTACATTGACTAGAAAAGTTGAATGTACTGCAAAAGTCAAATATTACTTCAGGCTTCAACTATCCAAAAGAATCTAAAAAGGAGCTTTGTTGAAGTAGCTCCACATAAAAGAAAACTTCCAATTTAATAATATAGTCATGTGCAAACAAATTGCATTTAAAGAAACACATAGTTAAATGCTATTTTGCTATAGTTTTCTGCATTTATTTGCAAAGCCAAGTAGTAAAAAAAACCCCAAACAACCAAAACCAAAACAAACCAGACTGCTTAAAAAAAGAGGAACTTAATTTTTGGCAGTCTTCTGTTCATTATATGATTTGGCAGAGGCAGTGTTAGCTGTCAGAAGATTGATCTGAGCCTTGAGAAGGGAAAAGAGCTAAATGAAAACTGCAGCAAATCACTTGACCGCTCCTGTCTCTCTTCTGAACACTGACACACAGACATATGCACACACATACACACACATGCACACCCACTATCCCTGCTCTGCAACACAGAAGAATCTTGACAGAATGGCAGGAAGCACGCACAGAGCAGTCAGGGAAGGATATTATGTCAGCAACCACGAACAATAAAAGGTGTAAAGGTGCTTCCTTCCCTAAACTGTTCCAGAAGTGCAAAATGGGAACCAAAACTGTCCACTTCCTTCTCTGAGCAGAAGTGTCTGAATATGCTCTGCTGCAACACCCCAGACAGAGGATCCTTTGAGCAGTTACACCAGGAGAAATGAGGAATATCTAAACAAGACAGTAAAAATATGTAATTTATAAAAAAGAAGGCAACCAGAGAAAAATCAAGTTAAAATGTGCTAGAGTTTATAGCATTTTCATGGTTGCTTTACAAAAGTAACAATCTTTTCATAAAGATGTCCTTGTTCCATTAAGCAGCTTACATTTGGAGTGGATTAATTAGGTTAAAACTGAAGAACAACTTTTTTTTTATTATGTTGTTATAAGTAAAGAAAAAAGTGCTATTCCTTTTCTCCTACCATTCTTGTCTGGATATATAAAAGTAACTTTAAAGGTCTGTGAAATCTTTTTAGGCAAGCCTGTTTTCTCAAGCAAGTTTTGAATCTGTGTCTAAAAACATGAATGTACACATAATCAACTTTTCTGATGAAAAATCATCTGCAAAAACGTAACCATGACCATTGAGAGTGAGAGACACATACTAAGATAAAATGGTCACTTGGTTTCTGTAAAATCCTGACTATGTTCCACACACGGACAAAGACAGCTACACAGTGAAGAAACAGTTGGGCATACTGCATCAATTGAAGACTTCACTCATTTTGGGTCTGTCACCTTGAGCTGGATATAATTTAAAGAAATGCAGAGAAGGGTGAAAATAATTATCTATCATATTATCTGACTGAGATTAGCTGACAAAGATAGAAGTGGTTCTTTACATTTACATGGTGGTTTGGTTGCATGGTCATAACAAAAGATACAGTTTGGGCCATTAACAGAAGGTTATGATAAAATTATATATGTCATCACCATGGCAATATACCAGTAAAGCAGCAATGGTACGATCTACAGTATGTTTCTCCAGGCAGAAAGCCATGCAAAAATGAATCTGAGTCATCTTAAGCTTTCAAACATCTGTCCACAACACTCTGATTTAGAAATTAAACATAACCTACCCCTATGTGTTTTGATCTTATGGGCAGGCTGCCGTATGAAAAGGTTGGAAGAGAGTTAATTTTAATCTACTAAATTTAACTCTCAAGGGATCATGCATTTGGCTACAGGAAATATAAAACAAACATTTAAGCCATAATGGATAAATTATAATAGATGAAGTACTAGAGACTACTAGAGAGACGGTACATCAAACCAAAAAATCTGTATATAAAGAAAATATTTGGAATCTGTAACTACCAAGGCTTCTTATATTTTCAGTTATCTAACCTGACTTCTGACTTATGGCATAAGCTTAATTTATAATGGAGAATAATTCCAGGGCAATGAAGTTCTGAACCAAGGCAGGAGTAAAATGTTCATAAAGTCGCAAAACACAAAATCATTCCCAATATGTAAATTCTTACTTAGAATTTTAAGAGAAAACTTAAATTATTTGATTTGAGTTCCATTTCATTAATTTTTCTAATGATTTTGAAAGCATCTGTTGGACTTGTAAGATTATTTCAACTTATACTCCATTTATTAGTTTATTTGTTTATACATAAAGGATAGTAGAATGTGTTTATTTTAAATCTGAACTTCTGGAGCTGTACCTTATTTGCTTGTTTACATTTCAACATATTCCTAGTATAATGACAATGTAGAAAAAAACTGCAGAAAATTCCTCTCTTGCAGCTGAGTTACTAGCTTAATCAATACTGTTATTTTCTATGCCTTGGAACAGCCATGATAATATTTTGCAATGTGGTTTTTTTTAAACTTGGAATGAAAAACTTCCAAACACTCATTGTAAGAATGCTTCAGACAAATGTGGTCTATGTAGTTTATAACTCAAATACAGTACCAAATTATCTCACAGCCCAAGAACTTGTGCATCATGGGTGGAAGAGTTTCTTGTTTTGCAAAGTTCCCCTGAAAAGTTTTTTGGGGCAAACTAAATCATTGCCAAAGTATAAAAACCTAAACCATTGCCAAAATAGCAGACAAGATGATACTTCCTAACAGTTGCCCTGTTTCACTGTGCCACAGACCCTGCTTCTCAAGAGACTGAGGTACACAGACGCAGAATATCTTGTCTGCAACTGCCTCTCTATGTAAGCCAATCCATGACTGTAGGAAAGGGAAAAAATGACTTTAGCTTATCCTTCACAATATATGCTGACAAATATCCATCCAGCACAGTGGTAGAAGATTTTATGAATACTGTGTGCACTCTATGCCAAACCTGGTTATGCTGGCAAAGAACCATGACAGGAGATCAAAATACTTCCATGTGATTGTGGAATTTGCCTCAGATGATGAGTCATTCCTTGCAGTACACCACAAGAAGCAACCACCAGATGAAAACTGATTGCCTTGGACTCCAGTAAGATATGTACCTGCTATACTTGAGGAAGAAAGGAAGACCTGGCTAATTTACAACATTTCTGAAGATTGCTAAAATGAAGAAGAGTATTTAATTTGTAAAGCAAATAATGAAAACACTAACGCAGGTTTAAGGAAAACAATGAAGTGAAATGTTAGTATAAAATATATACTCATGAAGAGACAATTTTAAAACTACAATAATTATTGGGTGGTATTTCCATGTGTACCCATGATCCAAAAAAAAAACCTAAAGTAAATAGTTTGAAGAAAAGGTTTATACGTTTGTGATTAGGTTCTTGATGTACTCTTAGCAGCTATAAGGACATAATGGGAGTCTGACCAACATACATGTAATAAGATCCATAAGGTACTTCAGACTGCCTCAAGAATGACAGTTTATTCAATTGGACACACTAATAACAAAAGAGGAAAAAAGATAAGGGACTGAAAACTGAATCACCTAATTGGTCTGAAATGGAGACAAAGGCTAGGAATGGGAACCTGACTGAAAATGGAGTAGGGAAATTGGACCACTGCAAATTCACCTATGAGTCTTGACAATTTTGAGCTAATAGTTTGATTGGATTGAATTATCATTACTAGATCCATAAGAATATCATGAAAGGTGTTTTACAAATTCAGTCTGTCATTTACTGAGCTAAAGAAGAGGAAGCACTTCAGTGGTCAAGAGGGTAAGATTTAGCACCTTGTGAGTTGAAAAGGTCTTGGAGCTACTCTGATTTTGGTCTGCTTGTGTTGAAAGACATATTCCACACCAGGTAAAATACTAGTGCTACAGTTTGGGAGCAGTCTTAAACAGAAAGGACTTTGGAGAGCATTGGCTTATTACAGGAAAACGTAAGCTCTCTAAAGTTATTGCATCACCTGAAAGCAGTCTCTCTCCGACTGCGGTTAGATCTAGATGTGCAGATTTGTTACTAATGTTTGCATATGAGGAAGCCTGTGGAACTTAAATCCCCCAAATAGCTTTTAAGAATCAGGGGATTATTCCAGGTATTATTGGAAAAAATATATAATACAATATCAAATCATAGTCTGAACTTGGCTACGAGTGCTTAGTAATGCCAATATCAGTGACAGGCAATTTTAAATTTCCTCTATTGAAGAAAATATGGATTAATTCTAAAAAGGATCATTTCCTAACAGAATTTTGATTACTTTCTGCTTATAATTTGCTGAATGCTAGGAAACTTTGCACATGCGCTTAGACAGTGTCTGTCTAAACCATGGTCAATGATGAGTCTAGAAGAAATAGGTAGAATGGATGGAGAAGACAATTAAATTTTGGATAAAATGGAAGGACTTGTCAAGATCTACACAGGTCTTTCTTGTCTCCTTTGTTTTCATCCAACAAGCTCCAGAGAAATTTTATACACCCTGACCGAGGATCATCTTCTCACTCAAAGAATCCTCTGGAATCCTCCAAAGGAATCCTCCTTTTTCCTCACCGTAATGGTGTCTATCTATAGTTTAACAACATCACTGAGTTCTGCTCTTCCAGGTTTGTGTGGCACTGCCACTTCATCTCTGTGAGGAGGAACAAAGACTTGGAATGCAGAAACCTTATAATCATATTTTGAAAAGGAACATCTTACACATTTGTGAATAAATAATTTCAGGAAGTTTTAGAGAAAATAGAAAGATTTTAGAAACAGTATTTTTGTGGCATAAATAAATGGAACAAACCATAATAAGAACTCAAAGTGTCTTTAAATTACCAAGCAAAAAAATTACTAAGCACTGTATTTGGTTCAAAGACTAACATGAAGATTAGGAAGGATTATCTAAGGAGGTAGAATAGGGGAAAAAACTGTGGATGAAAATACCCTAAAACTGTGAACATAAATGTACAAATTAAAAGAAAAAACCCTGAGACTGCAAATAAGTTCCTCATTATAAGAAAAACCTCTACCAGAGAACAGACTCTATGGAAACATTGTCAAGGGGTTAACAAGAGGAATCCTTTCCAACATAAAAAAATTAAGTGACAAAAGTTGCCAAGGTAAAGCTTGAATGAAAGTAAAACTGTTTCAGGTTTGTGATGGGAAATATCTTGATGGGAAAACTGTATAAACATGTTGGGGTGGCATAACATTTTTTCTGAATTGAAAATGTGGCTTATGGTGTTGACATTTTAAGAGTAATTTGTGTAATGTCTGGAAGATGAAAGAGATAGAAGTTATAGGATTATGCTGGTAAGCAATTTCTGTGATCTTACAGTCCTGAAAATTTGAAAAAAAAAAAAAAAAAAGAATAGCAAAGACCTCTATTAGGTATCATTTTGTAGATGTTCTTAATTTGTGATGACAAAAAGAAGCTGAATATATAGAGACACTGGTTAAGAGCTCAGCTGATGGGATAGGGAACTCAAACATTAATACCTGACAATGGACATCAATTCTCAAGGCTTGCTGCATTTAGAGACATAATAAATCTTTGTAAACAAACAGTTTTAAGGAAATATTTGAGTCACTTACGAGTTTCGCTGCCCTTATGACAACAACCTATATAATACCTTGAATTTGGCTGGCTACTCAAGTGAAAAATGGACAATGACTCTTAAGCATACCCCTTAACATGGTTCAGCTTTCTACCAGAGAAATGAAGTAATTAAACATGAAACATTTTCACAGATGTCCTGAGCCACTGAAATTCCACAAAATCTGTACAAACCTTTGGAGTCCCATGGAATCTCTGCATGCCAGACTCTCAAGCTATTTGATAGTATTTTGCTGTATGATAACGCCTACTCAGGCTTGAAAATTTTGATTAAAATACCTTAGATATACTTTAATTTTTTTTTTTTGCTATTAGATCTTGTATAATGCAACCAGCCACCCAAGTCCATCACTCTTCAAAGACGGAAGGAGTCTCAGACACACATGACTTCAAATTTAGAGAATATTACTGATTTCTATATTATTAGTTTTTATTTCTACTCCTTTTAGCTCATACCAACATGATAACAGATCCACCACTAGTACTCAAAAAGATAAACGTTATAAGCAGAGTTAGTAACTAATTTTGGAAAAAATCAATCACCTTTATGTTGCATAATTCTTTGGCTCCTCAGTGTACCCCAAATTGATCCTTTATTTTCAGCTATAAAGGCTGAAAGATGAGATATACTATCTCTGTCTAGAAATAATTTATCAGTGGTAAACTATTTCAGCTATACTACCACAGAAACAAAAAGTTGGTTTTCTTACAGCATAAACCTAAACACATAACTCATGTTTAAGTACCTTTATTAGTTTTTTAATGCAACTTCAGATCAGTATGCCTTTCATCTAGTAATTTCTTTCTTAATGACGAATGATTAGACACAGAGGTGTGTTGCTTTTCTTTTTTGTATACTGAGTTCTAGAAACACCTTTTTTTTTGCTTTAATTCCTGTCCTTTCCAAAAATGTCAAGAATTAAATATAGTTCTTCTAAAATGTAGACTGCACAACATTGTGGAGAGCTGTTAATCTGATAACAGTTCGTTCTTTCTGTATGAATAGTAGCATGATAAATATGAGTACAAAAACTATGACACTCCCTGAACACAACTGCTTTCCCAGAGACAGCTGCAGGCTTAAACCAGAAGGAAGAAGAGGGAAAAAAAAGCAAGGGAAATATATCAATCTTCCCAATGACCATGACAATTCAAAAGTCTTCCAGTCCCACTCAGATAATTTTTTTTCCCAAGGACAAAAGGAGATGAAATGTACGTCAGGTACATAATAAGACTAATAACAAAAAAAAGAAACCCCACACCTACATTTCTCTGCAGAGAAGTGAGGAACTACATCTGTGAAATATCTGTCCTTTCTAATGGCAAAGCTCATAAATTAGGACAGGTTGCTTCTGTTAAACATACAAAATACAGAAAATTTATGTAGAAACACAGGAATTCATGTGGATGCGGATTTGCTCTGAAAGAAGGGAAGAAAAGTACACTGGCAGCATAGCAATGAGGCACTTAAAATTACGAAGAATTTACAAGCCACTTGATAGGAAATAAACCTTGCATATATATTGCCTTGTGTCTCAAGCCTGCAATTCTGCATGTCCAGGATGAAGCATCTGTTGGAGAAACAGAAGGTTCTGACCACTGCGACATAAAATATGTGGCCATATCTGTTAGCGTTAGCCCGCCATAAATCATTGGCTGAAGCTATTTGCTTTCTACCTCCTGGCTACTTCTTGACAAGAAGGACCTCTCTATGCTAGAAGATACAAACTGGATTCCCACTGATCTGGAACTAGGAAAATGCATAAACAGATGAAGCTGCTTATAAGAAAGGAAAGATAACATGGAATTTGCTGTGTCAAAAATGTAAAAAAATGCCTCATGGGAGAAAAAAAAGTCTGAAATAACTGGCTTAAATTGTCTATTAAGGAAGAAATTTTCTGTTGTTGTGGCTTAGTGGGATATCCTACAAATTTTACTTTTGTCCTTAGTGGTTAAAAACCAGACAAACAGTAGATATATTTCTGTTAAATATAGTCACATTAAAATAGAGAAAGAGAAACCTAAGATATACAACACACTGAGGAGTTACACTCTGATATGATAAAGAACTAAAAGAGTTGGAGCTTTGTATCTGCATTAGTTACAAAGACATAAATAGCCTCGTCTAATACAGTGTGCTGCTCAAACACATCATAGCTCATATTTAGTTTTTGAAAACTGTGCTAGGTAACTAATTCATACTTTCCACATGTGGATTTGATCTTCTAATTTTTCACAGAATTGGAGTCTATCAGCTCTCACCTCAAGACTTGTAAAAGCAAGATTTCTACCGAAAGGGATGGTGTTTACCACAGAGGTACACCTGCTACTCTCTGAAACTACAAAAGCCACAAGTGAGCATCACACCCTGCTCACAGAACCTCAGCTATAACCACTCCATTAGCACATGCAGCTGATTTATTTATTTCTTACTCATATACAGGGCACTGCATTTGGCAATAGCCAATGCAAAAAGTCAACATCCTTGACAAATATCAGAAAATAGACATAAAATATTCTTAATTTGCTGAAGGAAAATACAGTGGAATTTGCTTGATAGTCTCCATCCAACCTTCAATGAGCATTTTGTCTTTCTAACAGGATCACTGCCAGTATTGCTCATCTTACAATTATCCTAAAACCATGCTGAAAAAGCAAAAACCTAATCAATACAAAGATACATTAGCTAAATCTTATTGTGGCTGTGAATGTACATCACATTTTCTCAGAAATGGCACTTTTTAAGCTCTATTGATATATAAGATAATTTCTGATAAAATATATCCTCAGAAACAGGCAGCTGTGACAAAAGTAGCAGGCAGCATAATTCAAAGAATTGGATTCAAGGTTGGGATACAAATATGTCCAAGATCTGCCCCCTTTTTTGTCAAAAATATTTCATGTCACTTTCATTTTTTACTCAGTTTCTCTGTTGGAAATCTGGGATAAGGAACCAGTGGATTTGCTCATGCAAATGTTCTGAGAACTAAGTACAGTGAATATTTATTATGCAATAGAGAAATTCTGAGGGCTATACTTCTTGTCTGGCATAATCAATGAGTACGTAAACAAATAAAGAAGATAATATAGAATATTTAAAAATGTATAAAAGCAATGTTAAGGGCCAAGATTGCGATCATAAAAATATTAATATCCATATTTAAAACAACTAAATTCAGGAAGTTATAGTTACCTTGCATATCTAACACATTTATATATGCATGTTGTTGTAGCTCTATCATCCTTTATGCTAATGCATATCTTCTTCAAATAAAGATATTTGACGGTACTGTCATATAAGGTCCATCATGGTACCCAGCAGATACATCAATTTCCTGTTTCCTTCTCTCTCTTACAGCATCCTAATCAACCTAATTAAAGCTTAGTTCATTTGAAATCTCAGATGACAATTTGTTTAACTCTATCCCACTGTGGTCTTTTTATAAAGAGAATTAAATTTGATCTTCTGACAGCAATTATTAAATGATCCCAACTGGCCCCAATTAAGACACATGGCTCACAGGCCTCAAAATCCAATAAAGTGCCAAACCCTGTCTTTCACACATATATCTCCCTTTACCTTGCTTTATTTTCTTAAAGCCAACTAAGCTCATGTTAGCAAGTAGAACTGAATGTCATTTGTAGACTATTTCAAGATACCATGCATCACTTTACATTCACTGACATTCTGAAGTAGGGACAACACATTCAAAATCATAATTTTGAAACCTCTCTCTAATTCAATTCACTTATTTTTAATGATCTTCACTGTGCTGTGTATGACCTACATATGCTCATTTGTAAAATACTGCTGACAACAATCGGTGACTAGAGAAACATATTAAATATCCATGGTCTGAGTTTTGCACTGCTTACAATTCTCCTTATACATCTCTTCTGTAAGCATTTCCACTTAGTTGTCACCTCTCCACTGAAGAAATTCAAAGAAATATGATGTTCATGTAAATTCTGAGATTAACCTTTTTTGCCTTTAATTTCTGATCTAATTTTTTCCACACATGTTCAGTGATAATCTGTGAAGAAATATTCCCATGATTTCACATAAAGGCAGGTAGCCCCAGGATTTGGAACTCATTGATTGTGCGGTACTCCAGGGAAATAGCTGAATTAAAACCACCCTCATGAGACTGAAGTAGCTTCTGTACACATCTGGCTCTTGTTCTAAACTTTAACACCTGCTTGGAAATTTAACCCCCGTCTTCTCTCTGAAGAACAAATGGGACAGATTTATCTAATGCCATTTGGTTTAGGTCAAAGCTGAGCTGTGTAGTGTTCTGCTAAATTAATTGCAATGTAATTGATACTGTTTGACACAGTTTTATGACCGGGCTGCTGTCTTGCTTTTAAAATATATAAGATTTTATATTAGATTCGTAATGTACAGCTTTGAGTAAAAGCATTAAACAACAGCACAGATTTTTTGTCTCAGTATTTCCAATGAATCACTGTATAAAATACAGTAAGATGTCCAAGTATCATCAAAAGATTAAGTACCAAATAAAAAATGCAGCAACTTCCATTGTAGTTCTTTTTTCTGAATTTCCTTAATTTATGTACTGAACATATGTAAGGGTGATTTTCCTTAATATAAAAAAGATAGAAAGACACTAACTTTCAGTGCAAAATTTGCTTCACCAACAGGAAGATAATGTAAAACACAATTAGATATGTTTCCTGTTGAGCTCGGAAATACACTTTTTTGGGGGTGGTAAAAATTTTTAAATTGAAGTGAAGCCAACCACTTCTCAAGTAAAATTCTTTTTGTTTTTTTTTTTTAAACTTGCAAATATTACATTTAGGAATTAAAAAATCACAGCTTCAAAAAGCAGGCAGCATTTTTGCTTCTGGAAATGCTATATGACACCAGTAAACTTGAGTGCAATAAAGCTGAGAGAGAATTTCTAAAAAGGCATTGAAAATTCTGAATATTAAAAAATATTTCATATATTGTTAACCTTTTCTCACTAATAAACCCATACAAGATATTAATTTTAGCTCTTTTGCTCAAACCAGCAAACCCTGTAACAGATTTAGTGCAAAGAGCTGAAAATATCCTGTGGAAAAAACTCAGTACAGAGATCAGCTCAACCCAAATCCTGGCATTACTCAGCACTGCAATGACGTGCAGATGTTTGTAGTGGTTTAAGGAGCCAGTGGGGGCTGGAAACTCTACATACTCAACTCCAACATGATTGCAATTGAACCTCATCAAAGTAAGAGCTCATAATTTGTCACAGAAAACAGCCAATTAACATATGTTAGAAAAAAGCTCCCATAAAGATAATATATGATTAACAATCCAATGCAGCTGTCATAAATCAAGTCTGCATTTTAAAAAGAAGTATTAGCCTGGGTTTCTGAATGTTTACATTGACAATGGAGACTGTATTTTAAAAAAACTACAATGAAAAAGTCCTTAGTAATAGTCTTCCAGGTTTGGAGTTAGAGTTTTGAGAGATCCAGCGCTAGTTGCAGTTCTGCTATTCTGCTATAAATAGTTAAGACCCTTGTCAAAACACAATGACTATTTTGTTTTAGTGCTGTTTTAAAATGCAGACTTTCACTGTGAGTGAGGTGGTCTTGATTGATGCACTTTGCTGTCAATATAGTCCTCTGAAAACACAGCATCTCCTTATTGCTACCAAAAATGCATTGTAGAGATGTGCATTGTAGCCCTAGGGCCAGCACTGTGATCCTGGCTATTCAAATGCATGGTCCTGAGTGAAACTTCACCCTAGCCAATCCTGTTATTTCATATTTACACTGCTGAAAATGAAATCTGAATGCTGTCAGCAACCATAATTTTTATAAAGAGAAGGATTTAAAATAGTTCATGCATATATATGCATGGAAAGTAAAACCTGTTGCTTTATTAAGACAGAACACTGACTGTGATACCTAATCTGAATAACTATCCTTGTATTTTGCACAGCAATATTTTAATTCTTGAAACACTGCATAAATAAGCTGCTGTTTTTTTCCAAAGCATTTTTCTTCCTGCTATTATTTAGGATCCCATGTGGCTACAAGTAAACTCTGAAGTGACTTGAATAGTACCTTTTTTGTATGTGAGCATATATGAGAGTGTGTCCTTGTTTTGACATGGTGTTGTAAAAGGAAGTACTTCCTCTTTTCTGTTTGAAAAAGATCCAACCCCCAAGGTTTTGAAACTCAGTAGTCTGACTGGACATTAGTCAATGTATTTTTAAAAATGCTTAACTCCGATTCAGTCATACATGGTTAAAAATGGACAAATTTTAGTTGGTGCTAACAAAGAATAATGTAATGGTAATAGCAGAAGTAAAGTGAAATGCAATGGTTTTTAAGGTCCCTTTCTCACCTTTAAAGTTCTTCAAAGATTGAGAAATGCTGTTTCTGTCTATCTTACCAGCTGGAGTTTCTGTTATCAGCACAAAGTTAATTCTCTTAAACCAGAATTTATTCTGTTGTTACTGAAGTGTCTAGTGACTACAAAGCCATGGATTCACAACCCCTGAATTGGCAAAGATTTTGCATATGTTAAAACTTGCTGAGAAGTCAAAAGGAAAACCTAAGTTTTAAAAGCTACTCGTGTGAGCAAAACTGTCTCAAATAGATCAAAAGCACTGATATTTCTGAGCCATTTACATAGAGCAAAAATGGATAATATTGACATTCCTCACTATGTTACATAGTGAGGTAAAAAAAATTATAAAAAAATAATCATTATGAATTATGGTCCCATTAAAAAAAAACAAAAACATTGTGAATAATATTACGGTTATGCTGCCATTTTTTTTTTCCTCAGGAGTGTGTTCATTGATTCCCAAGCAATCAGTAACATTTTTGATTAAGATCTCAGAAACAGCTGAAAATCCCAAGGCTTCTCTACTACTGAAAATTCATGACTTTTACTGTCCCCAACTAATGACAGTATACTACGCAGCCTCAAGCAGAAGAGATTAATTTCAATTTTGCAATGAACAGAAAAAAAGACTCGACAAAATACATTCCATATCTAGTAAATTGTTATGTCTGTAACAGAAAATTCACTTTTGGCCTAGAGAGAGTTGGAGGTGAGTAATAATATTTGAGGTGCAAAACAAGCAGTACTTTACAAATGATACAATAAACAAGAGTCAGATGAGAACTGTATATTTTTTCTTATACTTTTTTACTGTAAAACCACATTTTGGATAAGACAGATTCAAGGTTAGTATGTCTTCCTGATAATAAATCTGGCTTTAAAATATTCTGCTAACAGTAAGAGCAGAATAATTGAAACAAGTCCTTAATTGTGTCAGAGGGATTTCCTAGGTTGTAAACTTAAATTTCCTCTCTTTGTAGGTAATAGGAAGATAATTTTACAACTAGGTCATACATAAATGACCAGTAAGTATCAGTGCACTGCTATTAAACAGCATATTTTCCAAGGAAATGTATCAAATTGTGGTTTATTTATATCCAGGTAAGAAATCTCCAGCATTCTCTTTTTTACATCAGATTTAACAAGTCATGCATGATGAAATACTGTAAGTACATTCTTCCCATTATCTACCAATGTTGTGTTGCAAAAGTGAAAACTACCTGAGTCAGTAATGGCTTCTACTAAATGGAAATGTCAAAAACATGCCATAAACTAACTCAAGATGCTTTCACAATTATTTCAAAATTCAGAATAGTTGCAAACAGAGTTTATGAAAATAATATCCCACTTCCCAATGGCTTCTGTGCATATGAAATTCTGTTGGAATCTTTCTATTGATTTTTACAAGCTGAGACTGGAAAAAAGGTTGAGAAACACTGTAGTAAATGTCCAAGGCCACTTTAATATCAAAGCTGCCTACTCCAAATGGCCTTAATGCACCCATCTCTAAGCCATTTTCCCATTTAAATAAAAGAAATATATGCTGCTGCTTCTCAGTATCTCCAATAAGTCCACTGGCTGGCTCTGGAGAGGAGAGATGAGTTGCCATGGTGTGGAAGGCTCTAAATCCTCTCCGATTACAACAGTGTTATACAGTAATGACGCATCACAAAGATTAAGCACAAAACATTCAAATAGAAATATTCTTCATCATCATTCCACATGCCATGTTAATACAAAGGCTCTACTCCTGTTACCTAGAGATGAATATTGAAGAATCAAAGGCTCTATTCTGTGATTTTGCATGAAACAACTCTAAAATACTTTGAATGTGTTCAAGAACAAATTGGGACCTTTAACAATTACAGTTTTTGCTGTCAAAAATCCTAAATTACTGAGAAATTTGGGATAAAATTACTGGGATACTTTGGATACTATCATATAATTTTAATCATTCAACATTTTCCCATATCGGCTCAAGGATTTACTTTTCAACACTGGCACCCTAGGACAAGAACTAGCTCATTTATTTCCCATGTTAGAAAACCTTTTGCTCAGTTGCCAATTTTTTCTTGGCTCTAATAGATGGAAGCAAATCTCTTGCTGGGTTATAAGTTTAGTGTGGTTTTGGGGCTGTTTTTTCAGGTTGAAGTCTTTACTTTAGTAATTTTTTTTTTTTTGTTCTGTTTTGTGGGGTTTTTTTGTTGTTTTTTGGGGGTTTTTTTTGTTTGTTTTTGCTTTTGTTTTTGTTTTTATTTTTGTTTTTGTTGTTTTTTGTTTTGTTTTGTTGGGGTTTTTTTTGTTTGTTTGTTTACTGCCTGTTAGCCTTTGATGCTAGATTCCCAGATAATTTGTTCCAGTTCACAGAGAAGTTTCTTCAGATGGGAGCCGTGCATTAGTAAGTCTGTAGCTCCTGCTGAAACCTCTTACATGGATAAATAGAGCTTGCAGCAAATCTACATTAGGTTGTTTCTGGAAATCCTACTGCTGCACGATTCTGTAGAAATAACCACTGACAAAACATATGCAAGAATTTGTGGTATGAATTCAGCTGTGTACAGGCTGTAGTTGTCATTTTTACTGTACTTGTCTGCTAAAAAGCATGGAAATATGACAATGTGCATTCTTTTGCAAATTTGGTTAAGCCACTGCATCACCAGTTTCCCTTCATCACTCAAAAATACACTGATCATGATGTACAGTGTCATGTCCATGGTAGGCTGGTTTTTGAGGGATATAAACAACAAAGTTTTAAAAGCACAGCTCACTCTGCTCAGCCTGGCTTATCTGATAAAAAAGCAGAAAAGCAGCAAGAACAGAGAGTCTGACTCTACCTGGAACAGACTGTGAGAATACTTTCAAAATTAAACAGGCTTTGTGGCTTCCCACAGCAAAGCACATTCTGCATGGAGATAGATATGCATAGAGGAGAGTGGTAATTGCTTGTCTCCTAAACTCTAAGTCAGAGCCATGCTCTGCTGCCATGTAAGAGGGTGAGATTGGAAGTCCATCTTTTTAAGACTTGTCAACCTCAATCAAAGAGGTGTCAAATACTCTTAAACTGTGCGGTGTATGGTCACCCCAATTAATGAAAAAGACATTTTCTCAAGTTGCTACAGTCATGCCAGCATGTGCTGTGATCCTGTTGATTCTCACAAACTAATCAGGGTCAATCAGGGTCAGATTTATGTATTGCAAATTCTTTAGAACAGGGACAGTATCTTCCTATAAATTCCAATAGCATGAAGAATAACAGGTTAAATAATGGGTCTCCAGTCACAAGACTCCAAACCTGTACAGGTAATAAAGACATTTCAACCAATGATGTTTTGAAGGCATTATGCTAACAGAAAAGAACGTGTTACTAATGAATTACAACCAAAATCCTGATCACTGGGAATGGTAAAGATACTATATTAATTCTACAATGATTTTCATATGTCTAACACCCTGGCCAAATTTCATTCTGGATCATTGTTCTGCCATACAAATTGTAATGCAGCTGAAGAAGGCACTCCTTGCTTTTTGGTTTAGATAGATTCCATAATATTTTGTCCTGTTTGAAGTGTTAACTCTTCTCTATGGCTCTGCTGTCAAAGTCAGGTGAACTAATGGGGTTCCTTGCTCATATTTTGCTTTCAATATGTTGTGTAGAGGCCTATTCATATACAATTAGAGGCCTTTTATATTAACAGCAATTTGAATTTACCCGAAGTGAGCAAAGCCTTTCTCTTCTACTTTTGTAGAAAAGTAACACAGACAAAGAGATGCTTATAAGAACTTACTTTCAAATTAATGAAGATTAATGAAGACGTGAACTTTTTGCATCCATCTCCCTCTGAAAATGAAATTAATACCTACATTCTGATAAAACTGATTACAGCATGGAGTTTTTGGAAATACCAGCCTATGCATAACTATAACAATGCCATGAAAGAAAATGGTGGATTAAACCTAAAGGAATGACAATACCACATTCTTGAGCATTGTCTGAATAAATCTAGAATTGTCTTTCCAAGGCTGAATCTCTGTCCAGTTTTGTCAAATACCAACACTGACTTGGAGTAGATTGTTTAGATTGTTTGATACTTGAGACTGGCTGTACTTCTTATGCCTGAAATTTATAGCCCGTAATTAATCAAATTAGTCTTCCATTTTCCAAGGTACAGGTGGCAGAATTCACTCACACAGAATAATTCATCATTACATTTTGGATTCCGGTTTGCTGTCAAATCTGTATGAGAATGTAGTGATATATTTGCTTATATTTTTATGTAGTTTTCTCCTCAAATTTTGGACATCTTTCAAATCCAATGTGTGAAGCTTTCTACTTGACAGGGTAAAAATCATTTTGGAATACAGTAAGACCTAAAATTACATAGAACAGGGCATATTTTGAGCCTGGTCTCACTAAAAGAAAAGTAAGTTGTGAAAAATATGGTACAACATACACAGTACATTAAGATCATTAGTAAGGAATTACATGTATTTTGGTCAATATCTGTTGTGAGATTGATTTTTCGTAAGTATTATAAACTTGAATCCATTGTTAAATTAACAATGGATATCAACATAAAATGTCACATTGGTTTTGACTACTGCTAGACTTCTTACATTTTACTGCAGAAAGCAGGTCCAGTGTCATGGCTGTGGGGTTTGTAGCTGTATATAGGATTACATGCCATGCACATTATGAAAGCAAGATGTGTGAAGGGTAAATATGTGCATGGCATAGAAATAGTAGCTCATCTCAACAGCGCTGTGCACCTGTTGGAGTGTGCAGTGACTTTTAATTCTTCCTTGTTCATGAAATAATTATTTGTAATAAATGATTTACTTCTATGTCCTTTTTGTCTTCTGTCAGCTAGAAAATAATGAAAAAACTCTTAGTTTGCATTTTAGGAGTGACTGTGTAGTCTCTGTAACTGAAAATCTAATAATACTGTAGCATAACATTTTGCTTGTGCTGTCTTCAGTAAGTCTAAGATTTTTAAAGATTTGTACAGCCCTCCAGAAAAATACCTTCTACAACTGGAGTTCATTTTTAATCTCTTGCTGCTTGACCTGAGATTATGAAGCAGGGTGATACTTTGATCGTATTACAGCTTAAAGTCTCTGTTCTGACTTTTTGCCTCCATGCACGTATATCTTATTTCCCTTTTGTGGTCTCTAAAAGATAAATTCATTAGTTACATAAAATGAAAGGAAAGGGAAAACACTTTGAAAATGTGTAATAATGTTCTAACTTTTACGTATATTTTAAGTAAAACTGGAATTTAAACAAACATTATATGCAATGTCCTGAAGAGATGAAGCTTCCATTAGAACCATACACATAGAACTTTAACAAATCAATCAGTCAGTTCTGATCAGTTCTGATTTATTCAATCATCTGACTTTTCTGGTGTCTACTATCTTAGTATCTGAAATCATGACAATACTTATGGCACCTCTTCTTTTGTCCTACCTTCGCTGTTTGTAGCAGCGCATTTCTTTTGATAAGGGGAAAAGCTTATCATTTTAGTTCATCTTAAATAGACTAAAAATATGTCCCTGATGCGATGTTGTTAATTCTAATGCAACATTCCAGCTTTAGATCACTAAGCAACACAATCTGACCATGTCAAAATTAATGACAGAGAAAGACTTCAGAAGTAACCTTCAGTTAAGCACTTCATTAAGTTCCAGCTTACTACAATGAGGACTGAGATCGAATGAGAAACGGAGAATTTAAAGTCCTGGGCAGATGCTAGTGCAAATATATTTGTTCAAGATATGAAGACAAAAGAAGAAAATCTATTCGTTTGTTAAAGGAATGGATTTTTTTGTCTAATATATTAGAGAAATTCTTAAAATTCATCCTCTCATAAAGATTACTCATTCAATGCTGCCAAGGTCAGAGTCAGCCTGGGTTATCAGCCACAGACTGGTAAATGCCAGACAAGCAAGATAAGCTGTCTTTTTCTCCTTTCTGTACTGCCTAACAGCCAGTTTCTAGCTGCATGCTGAAAAACAGGTAATCGCATAACATTATCCCTCAAGTTTGAGATAAATTTTGCATTCTGACACACTTTTTTCTTATTTATGTAAATTCATACATATGTAGGACATAAATCCCAGAAAAGTGACCTAAGTATCCAAACAAGAAGGAAAAATAATACAAAGTATTGTAATTCTTATAGGATAATTTCAGCCATCTCAGTGTGAGTTTTCTTCTAGAACAAGGTTGCAAACAGCACTGAAACACATTATCTATAATTGAATGTAGTAGTTTTACACTTTTGATTTTCAGCAGTGTTTTCGGGAACACAAAGAGAAGAATGTAATATTTAGCAATGATCTGTAAAATGTGCTCTATATCTTTCCCAGTAATTGATCAACATTCTCACTGTGAGCATCAGGTATAGCATGACTAAGAACTAATAGTATATTAATACTGGTTATTCAATCCCTGAACTGTAACAGAGCTATTTCTGTACTTTGAATAAAAATAGACTAACACATCTCTTTTACCATTTTGTATCTAGAGAGAATAAATCACAAGCAAAAGAATGCATGGTATTCCATGATGCCACAATAAAACTTGCTCACAGGAACCAATTCTATTAAAAACACCACATTCTGCTGAGATTGTGGTTCAAGGCTTAATGGTTAAGAGTAAGTCACCCTGAAGACTATCCAGTAATAAGGATTTGTAAATTCCCAGCTTCATAATATGTAATACTTTTAGATTGTTTTAAGAATTATTTGGGCTAAAAGGTTCCTTGACATTGACATTGACCGTAATCCATTGGAAGACTACTAAAAATAACAAGCCAGAAAATTTAAAGAAGACATCAATTTGCTAATCTTACAGAGCAAGGAGTTAGCACTAAAATAAAATTTCAGCAGATCTAAATGTAATGAAGCTAATTCAGGTATGCTTGTCAACTTCCTCCACTTCTTTTTTTTCTGAAAATATCTAATTTGTAAAATTTGATGTAAGAAGAAGGAACCACCCACCAACTATTTTTTCCCACTTCAGACTAGCTTTCATTTTGTAATAATACAGTCTAGAAAACATTCTGAATTGTGATCATTTAAATTGGATTATTTAAATAACTTGCACCCATGAGACAGTGTAAAATTCAAAGGATTTAAAATCATTTAAGAAGACACCATCACATCAAACAGTTAGGCAAAGTCTTAGTGGGCCAGCATTTGACATGATGAAAATAATTGTGACATTGGCACAACATCCAAAATTAGTAAACTTGAACAAATGCTTAAGTCTTTGCAGTACTACAACTTGTAGTCCCAAACCTGCAAGCATGAATGTATATGCCTAATTTGAAACAATTGAATAGTTTGCTGAGGGCTGCAGAACTCTTCTTGTACCTAAGATTAATTACATATGTAATGGTTAATGAATAAAATCACAGATGTTGTTACTGTATCCCAATGAGTCAAGCAAGCCAATGAGAATCTGAAATCAATGAGTATGTGAGAGGTGAAAAAATAAATCCTTCATGCAGTTAATAAACCTTTGAGGATTCAAGTTTGGTGCATCTAAATATGGTACCGTATTCAGGTGAAAGGGAGTACTATCAGTGCATGGAAGAGTATTTAGAGCAACTTAGTAAAAAGTGTCCAAACAAATTTCACAACTCAGTTCAGGTTATAAATTATTACTAATTATAAATTATTAGACTGAAATTTCAGGCATGGAACAGAAGAAAATATATTGTTTCATACAAAGTACTTCATGAATGTTCACAAGTGCAGAATCCATTTGACCTCACTGAAGCCATTACCTTTGGCATCTAGTCCAAGCTTCTTCAAGCACAGCCTTTTTACTTTATCATCAATGAGGAAAATTAAGCACCATACTAACATGGTTGTAAACATCTCACCATGATTACAAGAACAATAATAAAACTAACAAGATGGACAGCAAGACAAGCAGACAAGAGGATTCCTTTCTGTCTATGGCTTTGTACAGCTGAAGCCTAGTGACTTACACTGCAGGAAGATGAAAGGGATAATTCCTTGTAAAGAAGAGGAATAAAGATTCAATACAAGTTTTAGAAATGCATTAAATGTAAAAACAGCCTGTGTTTTATTTAGTAAGCAATTATGTTGACATACTGTTTAAGTTAACACAGAAGAGTTCATGCTCTCGACATAAAACGTGAAATGCCATTAAGAAGGCACTATCCATAACTAAATCTGTGGTATGCTTAGGGAAAAATAAAATTTGAAGGGAAATAAGAGAAAAAGAAAATTTGACAAAACAAATCCAATAATTACTGAGGGGAACTGGAATATAGTCCCAATAGAAATCACACTGAACAATAAGAAACAGATTGAAATAAATTGGCCAAGAATGTATATTTAATTTTAATGTTTTCTGATAAAGATATATGGTTCAAGACAGGTTTCCTGGGGGAGTTCCTTACCTGAAGGCCTATCACGGCAAAGGACATAACTTGCCAACCTAAGATGTGATGCTGAGATTCCTAAAATGTGCTGTGGGGGTGGTGATATCTGTCAAGATGATATTTGTGGAGGAGTTTTTGAAAATAGCCATTTTCTGAGCCATTAAGGATTTCAAAACTAAGACAGCAAACTTTAAAATCAAACAGCTACTTCATAGCAGATAAAGTAAATGAGTGAAGGTACAAGGCAGAGGATTGTACTTGCTCAAGACAGGATGTGAGTGTGTCACTGCATTCTGAACAGGCTGCAAGTGACAGAGCTGAGCTGCTGGAAGCCTTTCTAGGAGGAAATTACAATAATCCTCTCTATCAAAAGGGCATGTGCTGCTGCTGCTATTAGGTCATCACAGGATAAATAAG
This sequence comes from Trochalopteron elliotii, assembly GCA_024734555.1. Taxonomy (NCBI): domain Eukaryota; kingdom Metazoa; phylum Chordata; class Aves; order Passeriformes; family Leiothrichidae; genus Trochalopteron; species Trochalopteron elliotii. The sequence goes on along the minus strand of JANPWX010020199.1, from coordinate 3,836,785 downwards.
GGCACTGTCTGCATCAAGCACACCACTTAACAGACACTTTTCAATCTAATTCACTGTGGAAATCTCCACAGAGAAAAGGGGGATGAACTGGATAAGAAATTTTTTACTACAATTTCTTACTGCTCTCAAATCCCCAAATCAGACTGTAGTGATGTGTAAAAAGAGAGAGAAATCTCCTGAAGAAATCAAATGCATGCTGGAAAGATTTGTGGGTTTGCTGTGGCCAAAGCAGAGATAGCTGACAACACTGCCTATGTGAAAAGAAGAGCTTTATTTGTGGAATCTCTTGTGGGAGAGTCACCCAGTTCCTTATCACTCAGACTGGGACAAAGTCTTTGATATTAAACATTCCTGCAATAACCACCATGAGCACTCACTTCATGACATGATTTTGGTGTCTGCCAAACTAACCTTGAATGTCAGCATTTTATCATTACTTTGACAGCCTGCACCACAAAATTGTTGGCTTCGTCCAGAATCCCACAATACTTAAGGTTGGAAAGAGCCTCTGGAGATCATCTACTTAACCCCTTCACGCAAGCAAGAGAATTAGCATTTGGAATATAAAGTACTTGATTTCTTCATGCTTGGGAAAATTAAGATTTTCTTGCATTTACACATGTTGAATTGGTCTATAAACTGAAAAATATGTTGTAAGTAACAGCACACAAAACCTCCTTGTGTTGTAAACCACAAAAAACTTAAATATAAATAAATATATAAACCGAAAATAATATAAATTAAAATATCAGGGACTTTGGTTCATCAAACTGAATTAAGGCAAAAAAAAATTATTATATGCATTTTTAAAACATTTTTGTAAAAGTTTCATTTTGAAAGCATACCAGATTATTCACATTTTCCATTAATTATTAGTATTAAAAGTATTAAAAATTAAGCACTTATCAGCCCCCAACGAACAGTAAGTAACTTTATTAAAAGAGAAAGCTTATGTGATATGTACAGTTTATAAAACTTCTGGTAGCATGATTATTAAAAGTAACAGCTTGTACTCCTGTAGCCTGACTGAATTTGAAAGAAAGTTCATAATGGAGTGGGAGAATTAGCTGATGAACTTCTGTCAACTATAGCAATAGCCTTCATGAATAATTCAATATCTGCCCCATCCCCTCTATGTCTCAACAGACTAACAGCTGCAGCTCTCAAATGACAAGTGTTATTTTTTTGGAAGCTTCTGAAAATAGTACACTGATTATAAAATAATGTATGTAATAAAATTTTCTTTCCCTCCTTTTCACTTATGACAATGGTGAAATTTTACAGCAAAAGTTGAAATTTTCAAATGGAATTTTTGGAGTTAGGAAGCAGGTCTACAGAAACAGGAAAAGAATTCAGGTCTTCTACTAAAAATTTGGTCCTTTATCTTGACACAGCCACACAATATACTCAGATTACTGTATCCCTGAAACTTCATTTAGATGGGCTTTGAGCATGTACAAGATACAAAATTACACTTTCATAACAGGTACCTTTGTCATGGCTTCATGCAGACAGAAAAAACTTTCTGGTCTGAAGTTTTAGAATCTAAAGTTTTCTGTAATGTGCAGTGTGAAAATTTCACACTAAAGAGGCAGAAAATAGAACATGTTTGGTGAACATTTTGACATGGAAAAGAGTTTCTCTTGTGCTAGCAAGACTTCGGCAAATGGAAGAAGCTTAAGGAGACAGTAACACAAGTTTCCTTGTGCAACTAAGCCTGTACCACTAGTCCAGTCTTAGGAAGAGAAATGGCTTTCATAGAATGTCTTTGTACAGTTCAATTCAGAATGGAAACTGCACAAATCTGCTCATATATTTTTTTATTAAGCAAGATAGGCAATGAAACCAAAACCAGACAAACTCTACTCACTCATCAAAAGACCTTCCACAGTCACCTGGTCTTACTACTTAAAGCAAGAGATTTCTCAGATAAGTTTGTATAAACAAGTTGACTATGTTTCAGTGTTATTATGTAACAGTGGGTATTTAGGGAAGGAAAATATTAGCTTAATATAATGCTGAAATAGCTACAGTTTCTTGTTTTTCTGAGAAGCTACTGTGTGCAGAAGATCTGACTGAAAGCTGTAGTGGACAAAATCTTTTTGAAGATGCAAACTTGCTGCTTAGCCTTCTTTTTTTTTAAATATACAAATTATATATTATTATAAAATAATATACATTATTTTAAGATATAGAATATTTCTGTCCATAATCTAGCTTCTAATTATAGGAGGAGAAATAAAATTCTCCGCCTTGCATGCCATATATAGATGAACATGATAAAAATAAAGGAAATATTGAAGATTTGAAAGTGATCCTATTGATAAGAGATTGCATGTTCCTTAAATATCTGCTTTACCTTCTTGCAACGAACTGTTTCTCTTCCTAGCTTCAGAAATTCCCTGGCTCTTCTCGTTCAACAAAATCTTTTGGTGCTTGAATTGCCCAGTGGGTCTGGTATAGGCCTGACTCTAACTGGGATGCAAATTATTTAACTGAGAATTTGAATAAGAGCTTTCTTGGCTTGAATTTTTTTCAGAATCAGAGTTTTATACTCTGTGTCTTACTGCTGACTTGTCATAGAAACATGAAGAAAGTAGAGTTATACAGTGGATTGCAATTTAAATTGTTATTTCTAGTAACATACTGAACAGAGAGGTTTCACTCCATCACATCGAATGTATGTTTTCTACACAACCAGAAAGATATAATATACATTATGTTTTCACCTACTTATGTTTCATATTTTCACACCTAAGTTTTCAAACAAAGTAGAATTATAAGACCTTCAAAACAACAAAGCTATCTGTCCATTCTTATTTTTACATTTTTTCAATAACAGAAAAAAAAAAAACCTGAACATTTATGGAGACTGTGTATTTGAAAGCTTAACGACATTTCCAATTAAAAAAAAAATTAAAACGGTATTAATAGCTTTGTCAATTAAGCTCAGTATAAGATAATTTAGAAGTGTTAAAACCAAAGAGCTGCTTTGTCCTCACTCATATTAACACTGTCAACATGCTTAAATTTTCTGAATAACACAAAAAAGTACACTCAAAATTACAGTATTTTTCTTCAAAATAATAACTTTATAATCAAAGCACTGTCCATATTTTTGCCAAGAAGAAATTGTAACAGAAACAGAGGCCACAATAGAATTGACCAAAGAGTTGATTTTTGTACATATTTTTTTAATGTTCAATATTGTGACGGGATTCAAAATTAATAATTTGTAAGGTATCTCATGCACTGCATAGATGGACATAACTTCTGAGATTTAGGCAGGTGTAGCATGACTGCACACCACAGCAATTCTGTGTGCTGTGTAAGAGTCAGTGGTCAGTTCTGTCTCCATCCAGACAGTCCCCTTCTCTCTTAGACTGGGGATAAGTATATTTTTTTCTTGAGTAATGTGTTTGTCCTGCATCCAGAGGCAAACAGATTAAAAAAAGGATATGTGTATTTTTATAAAGAAAAAAATTCCCCATACAAACAGTGCTTTCACCAGGGGCAGTACTAGCTCAAGCTATCATTACGGGTGAAGAACCATGGTCTATGAATAATACATTTTTGAGGCCAGCTCACATCACAAAAATATGTTGTTTCTGCTCATGAAAAGTCCACATCTAGCCTGATACAGAGAAAAAATCTGCTCCAGTCAACTACAGAGGGTGATTCTCCCACTGGAAACATGCTACTGGCAAGGCACTGGAAAGTATTTTCGTGGGAAAAAGCCCCAACTGTTCTACTTCCTTAAGAGCAAGAAAATGTAATCTTATAATATTAATTATATCTTAATTTTCCAGTGTATAATCATATATACAACTGATACCTTTAATGATATCTTCAAGTTATTTACATTACTGTTAAAGTGTAAGATGGAAATATATACAGGATTTACTGACCTATTCTATATATTGGCTTATCTGAAGATACACAGATATCTGCATACTATCACTTAAGTACCAATATTTATTCCTGAAATATTACTGAGAGACTGAAAATACTAGTCCCTATTCAGTAGTGATGAAAAGAAATGGAATACAAAACTAAGTATTCTATTTTATGTAAATTAAAATCTGCAGCACCTGTGAAAAAGCAGCTCAGGCTGTTGCTTTTCTGCTAATTATTTGACCAATTTTCTTATGATTTTTTGTGTTTCTTTGCTTTTTCATGGAAAGTTATCAGCTATATAAAATGAAAAAAAACCCTGAAGCACTGTCTTTACTTTGCATGTTCTTACTTGTTAAGTTTCTACAGCTGAGATCAGCACAGATGTCTGAAACAGAATCTGAAACTGCTAAGGTTAATAGAGTTCTGTATAGAAAGTCTTCAGCTTTGGAATTTATCATCTATTTTTGTCCAGTCTGAATGTGTATGAGTTTAATCTTTTTTACCATGTCAGATTCCAAGTAGGATCATGAAATACCAGGCAAATGGTTTTGAGATTCTGATGTTTAGCATTTAGAGCTAAAAGCAATATATTGCTATGCTAAGCTGCTGTTCATAATATAGGGGTCTTTTGTTCATTTGTTTGGGTTTTTTAATTATTATTGGGGGGGTACTTTGGTTTTTTGTTTTTATTTCTAACAAAGGAAGCATAATCAATATGCTTAAATTTAAAATAGTGCTTTAAAGAAAATCAAGGTTGATAGGTGACATAATGAGAAACTGTTACATTATATATTCTTTCATTTGGTCTATGCCATCTTTCCTGACATTTTGGAGAAGCATCAATTCTCAATATAAGGATATAATTTCTAGTCTTTAGAAATGTATTAAATTATCCCTTTCACTTCTTGCTGCCCAAACAACTAATACGTGTGTTGTAATCTTGGTCTTCAAAGGATAATAGCTAAGTCATAACAATATTTTTGGAGTTAAACTGAGCCTAGCAATCAAGGCATAGAGGTAGTAAAAAAAAAATCATCTGAGGACCCTATTTTCTCTGTCTGCTTTTTTATTATAGGTGATAACTGATACACTGATGCAATTTGTCTCCTAGAAATGCCCACAATAACAATTCCCATCCTAAAGCAATTTTAGGACTAACAAAAAAGTTGACATTATTTCCAGAAACCTTGAAGGTCTAGCTTGTAATAGACCCCCCTGAAATACAAAAATACTCCCCTCAAAAAACATACAAACAAATTAAAAATATTATAATGGAAAACAGGGGTTATAGTCATCTTTTAATTCAACCTGTTAATAAAATCAAGAGAAATTATGTTTGGTATTCTTACATTTTTTTTTTTTGATACTGGAATACGCCAACATATATAAAAGCACATACAAAGAATCTACTAAAAAATACTGTATTTCTAACCCATAATACAGAGGATTTTAAGTTTAGAACAATGGAAGAAGGACTTTAATTTATATAGCAACTGCATATATATGGAGAAAATACACCACATGTTTATGGACTGATTTTTATGAGGTCTGACTGTGAAGAGCCATTTTGACAGTGTTATTTACAATTTAAGGCACAGCCAGCAGCGTGCAATCATAGTTTGAAAACCATATATATTTGTATGAAACACACACACATGTATATGTACATATGTATAAATATAGATACATGATCATAAGAAACAATTATATAGAAAAACCACAAGCCTAGTTAACGTCAGTCTACCACTGCCGCATATTTCCAGACAGCCTTTTTAGCATAATAATCTATCAATAATGCAAAATCTGCAACTATGTGAGGGACAACAACGTGAATTCAGAGTTGTAAGTATATAAAGGCATTTCCCAAAATGAAATAGTGTTTAAAAATACATCCTAAAATACAGATCAAAATTGTTTAAATATATTTAGTTTATGTTAATGTATAGATGCAGATATTTCAAAGTCAGAACAAGACACAAGGCTCACTAAACTAGTTTTCAATTTGGGAAATTATTGGAGATTCTAGCTGTTGAAGACTTTTTTTTCTTTTAGCTGTAAAATGAAAAAAGAGAAGCCAGAGCTGTCAACCCATCCAAAACTAAGTACAATTCAGAGAAAATTTAGATCAAAATAAAAGGATTACAGGCAATATCAGATGGTAAAACAAATTCTGTTTTTTAAAAAACATGTAGAATGCCCATACATATTTAACATTAGCAGGTTTTTAATGGCTTAGGCTGTAACCTTAGTAGCCCAGTGTGGAAATGGCTGTTGTCATCCCTGCCTTCATTGGGATAGAGGCAGAAAGCAGCAAAGAAGGAACACAAAATTTGAGCCGTTGATTAATTTTTTCTTTGAGGAAGACAATGAGAACACCCCATCACCTAATAAACAGTATTTTTCTGGTTAGATACCTTCCATAAAATTTAATTACTTACACCAAGTCTTCCTATTGAACACTGAGAAAAAGGGTAAGACATTCATAATAGTAAAAAAATCTTAATTTCTTTCTCTCTACCTTCCTTTTTATTATCCTGTTTGTTCATGCTGTTAAGGCCAAAAGTAGAGCTGTTCATTAATGCCTGTTTGCAAAGCACCATGCACAATAGGCCCTAATCTGTGTTAGGCCTTGTTACCACAATATCACAATAAGTGATAACGTTAAAGTTTAGAGTTTTATTCTGTAGGCAATGAAGTCAAAAATTTCATTTTTTGATTTGTTTCTACTCAGCCTCTTACTGACTAGAACTTTGCAGGAGAAGGAACACATTATTCCCTTATACAAAATCCTTTTGTATAATCCACATATATTCAGGATACTTAAGAGTGCACATCTTTGGATGATCAGGATTATTTATAAATTGGAAAATTTCTATTTATATTGCAAAATCTAAAAGAAACATTATAATATTGTCTAAAATAGATGGGAATACTACATATACTCCAGAATGGCCAGAATTATTGCCGCCACTTGAAACTGAGATCTGTCCACATTCTGTGGTGATTTCTATATACATATTTTTGGTAAATATAAATTTTACAAAGTAAGAATTAAAAAAGAAAGCTAAAATGTTAAACCAACACCCTGTTTAACTCCATGTAAAGTAGCCTGGATAAAACCCTATGATTGAACAATATGTAAAAAAAAAAAAGAATGAATTTCTTCTCAGTTACTTAGAAAAGAGAATCCTGTATAAGTGACTACAGCAGCATGTTCTGCCACATTTTTTTCATAAACTGAGCCCTGTCAATGACAGCAAAACAGATTGTGTGCATCTGCTGGGAATGAGCCAGATGACAGTGGAAGAAACACACATGGATACCTTGGCACAACTACTAAAGAAGTAGACGAAAAATGGACAGAAAGAAGTAGAAAGTTCTAAACTTCAATTAAAATGGATTTCTAGCAAAAGTGAAGTTATTTAAGAGTCTGTTGCTTTGCTTTAGACTGTAACTCTCTAAAAACCACTACATATTTATAGTCTCCATTGCCTTGTTTACTCCCTATGGTACTCATATAGACACCGTTACCACAGTGCCTGGGTCACACAGAATCAACCTCAGAGAAATACCATCTCATTCCACAGACAGGGAATTGATGCATGAGCAAAGAGAAATCTTCATAGCCATCTAAAAGGGGTTCTGGAACAGTTAATTCCACACTGCCCAAATCCAAGCTCCCATCACAGATGCTAGAATATCCTTCCTCTGCTTCACTATGCTCTCAGACAAAAGTACCATTATACCTAAAATCAAAGCTAAATAAATAACCTGCTAGTACTCTAGCATTACAGGGCTGGGGCATCTGACAACTTGAATTAGCATAAATAGTGATTCAGTCAGCTATGCTACTGCTGCTTGCATCTTCTCAAGTTTCACTTGAATGCAGATTGAGAACCCAAGATGGCTCTAAAAAGAATCAGTGAGTTACAGCTGTCAGTGCAGAACTACCACCACAAATGGTGGCAAACATGTATTCTCATATAAAAGGAGAACCTGATCTTCAGTAATAGTACAAACCACTTTCCAGCTATTGACTCCTTATGGCACCAGAACTGCATGCCTATTCTCAGGAAAGAATTTAGAAATTCTGATGAATCTGCAAAATCTTTTACTTCAGCTGTAAAGTAATTTGCATTGTTTCCCTTTTGGTTAATTGAAGACAGACCAAATACTTGAGGGTAAGACCAAATAAGATGGCTCCTTCCTCCCTTTCTTCCTTCCTGCCTTCCTGCCTTCCTGCCTTCCTTCCTGCCTGCCTGCCTGCCTTCCTTCTTTCCTCACTTCCTCCCTCCCTTTCTCCCTGCTTGCCTTCCTGCTTTTTTTAGGAAAATAGTGTTCCAGTAACAAGGACATACAAACACTTCTGAATTTTCCTCTGATATATCTTATATTGTCTTATATATCAGGAATTAAATTGGACTGCCAGCTGAGTAAAGATTCATACAACACCTAACGCTCTGAGCACCTCAAGTAATCTGGAGCACCTGGAAGCCTCATGAGGCCAGCAGTCTTTGTATATATTTCATCTATGGTGATTATTTGGTACTCTGAAAGTACTTCAGAGTCACATTAGGAAAATGGAATGACTTGGACTTTATAAAACCCATACGGATTGTTACATAACACAATTAACATCTAGCAGACAGAAGCTGAGGTATACTCTCCTAATCTGAGAACAGCTCTAGAAAAACGTAACATGTACCTTCACATTCCATCTCATTTCAGGATGTGTGAATGGCAAGCACACATGTACACCCTTTAAACCCCAAGAGGGACTTTAAAAACTACTTAAGTCTGCTTATAACATTCTTGATCAAAGAAGTGGTAGATCTTTATACATTCTTCCCAGGGTGGTCCAGAAGAGAAGAAGAACTTATTTTGAAATGTTCTATTGAAATGGTACCTTTGTTTCTAATGAATCTGGGAAAAGAGTCAGAGCGGAACTGAGAAAAAGAGGTGGATGTTAATTAACAGCATGAATTCTGTATATTAAGTAGTTTTTAGTAGATCATCAAGTCAGTGAAGTTATTCTAGAATACATGAGCAAAGAACATAGTGTCATATATTTATTTACATCTTAAATACTCTTAAATAAATATATTATTATATTTGGATGTAAGTTCTCTTCATACTTGTGAGATCAGAACTTTCAAATTTTAGTAAAAGAAAAGGAAAAAGCAGCATGTTTTTATAACTTATGAGCAGCTTCAAGCTCTTGGATAAATACTAGTCAAGACAGAAGATCTGCACAACTTTTTAACCAGAGTTCTTACTCTTCTTCATTAATTCAAACATAATAATGTGGTCAGGAAATCAGCTTTTGACTCACACCCACATATTCAACAGGCACATTAACTATACAAGAAACTGGCTGAAGAGTCATGCATGCTAGGCCACAAGGTCTTTCCTAAACGACCACCCAAACTCTGGGTGTGAAGATGAGAGAGAACATGCAAAAAATGGTTATTTTTGAACTACTTTTTCTCGTATAGATTTATTAAACACTCTTAGGTAGACTGAGAGATTTATCACACTCTGGAGCTGTACTTCCTGTCTCAGCCAACCCACAATCAATTCATTAGTCACATACAGCATGCTCACTGTCATCATATTCAAACACCTCTTCATGTTTCTAACTCTTATCCTAGATTTCAGAGCTTCATTAGGCATGGTATGTATCTGTTCAAAAGTAAACTCAAATGAAAGAATGAGGTCACTAAAAATTATGAAAGACTGTCACAGAGGTATTTATAATCTAGTTTTATGTATTTAGATGAATGCACTTGCATAAAGGTAAAATCAAAAGAAATTTTTTCTTATACATTGTATTTTATAAAGTAAAATCAAACTTTTCAGATTATGCAATAGCAAAGATGGCATGGAACTGGTTGTTTAAGCTAGTTTAAAGCTATATTACAGACTAGAAACATAGAAACGCTTGCATTTTTTAGTAAGAGAGATAAAAAAGAATAAGAGACTAACTCAATAGGCAAGGACTATGGCATTCCAGTTAAATATGACTCAATTACAGTCCGTCATTCGATAACTATTTCATTACCTATACAAAAATGTAATTGCCTTACATTTGGAAATTGAGACTACCTTTCTCCTAGAATATTCTATAACCAATGGGTAACAGATTTTACCATTAACTGCTCTATGTTAAGAGTAGGAAGTCTTTCCAACCAGGTTTCACAGTTCTTGAATTTGTGCCATAAAAATTAAACCAGTGTTCATAAACAATTTATAGATTTAATCTGGGTATGTGGATTCTGGTAGACACCAGGACACAGCAAAGTAAAACCTAAATTCCCCTTTTAGATATTGCCCTAAGTCTTTTCTAATTTTTTTATTACATCGCAGCACAAATTTAAGGTTTTAGTAAAGTTGATAGTTTCATTCCACTCTGAAATTTCATAACAGACTTGCACCAAAAAAAAGAAGTTTTCAGTTCCATTTAAAATTTACATTTGGGGGGTCTGAGTCCCTTTTCTTATACTGTATGTATTAGACTGTTTTTCAGCTTCTGCTTTTCACTTGCAATTTTTTTACCTTGCATCTGTTGCCTCAAATAAAGTTCATGTATCTCTAGGGAGATGATAATTACTGAATTGTACATTAAGGACAAACATACATTTTTAAAATCCTCCCAACATTTTCAGGTTTTGGAATTCATATTGAAGGATTCTCCTCCCTGGTCTCCTTGGAAATTGAAACCAATGGGTTGCATTTAGTGCTGGCAATTATTACATTCAAGAAACTTATTCAAGATTTGGAGTACACTTTGAAACTGAATGTGTTGTATGTTCACTTTTCAGTAGAAAGCCTGTATTTTAGCTTTACATATCTAGTTTCGATCATGATATATTCAAAATGGTCTTTGTGAACAGACATAATAGTGGGTATTTATTTAACTATTCTGCATGTAAGAACAGGATGTAGACCAACATATGAAAATAGAATGCTGATGATTCTTTCTCTCACAAATTACCATCATCAGAATCTCACAAAACTATGCATCTTTAGATTCCTTATGATTTTAAAGAGGCCTTTTTGATATATCCACATTGTATTTTGAATTTATACCTATCAAACATGGGAGCTGTATTTTTAGAATTATATTTAATTTATAGAGCAATCTTCTGATCCATTAGTAGAATAACTTCCTCCTTCTGATCACATTTGGAGAATGGTAAAGCAAAAGGAGTGAACAAACACTCTCTTCCTGACTATTCTCAAAATTACTTTTTATCAGATATCTGTAGAAGTGTTACTCAGTGTCCTGTTGGAGTAGTCAAAGAAGTGATGATCTCATGACAGGTTTTCTTGTAATATACATATAAATAGAAATGTGGTAGAACAGAGTGCTAGTGTTTTACAGTGGTGACTTTTGGAGACTTGTAATGAAAAGCAGCTCAAGAAAATCACCATTTGTCCAGATGGTGGACAGTGGTAATACATGACAAGTACAGCTCCTGAAAACAGAACAGAATGTCTTTTTTTTTTGTCATGCCTCTTTGTTGCATGGTATATTGCTTCTTACTGTTATTTAGTGACAAGAAAAAAGTTAAATAAAAAACACACCCTGCCTCCATTGAGAAATCCTTGCACCCTCACCTATGTGCATTACTACAGGATTAGAAACATGGGGAAATAATCCTAATAGCATTAAGAATGTTGTGCAAAATTATTATTTTTTCTATTGCTTGCTTTTTTTTCTGCCATAATGATTTGTGTTATGCCTATCACCACTGTATCACCCCTTATGCAATTTTTAAAAACATGAAATTCCAGAAAAGAGAGTACCCAGTAAGGATGCTTTCTAGATGACTATTTTGCAGGTCACCACTGAGTGTAATACTAAGCCCGTGACACTATCTACTGGAAGCATAACTGAACTAAATGCAAGGTTCTTGATGATGATTTAAGTACTGGAACGTGTATCAAAAATAGATTCTCATTTTGCTTTGTCAATAACCATTTTTGGAAAATCCACAAGAATATTAGTCCAACTTGTATGCCAATATTACAGGAAATGTAGAACATTCTTCTCTTTCTATCCTACACATAATCTTTTTTATGGCAGTATCAACAATAAAACAGAAACACCAGATCCTATTGTTTCCCTTGTGAAGATATGCAGATTTCTACCTACCCAGGATATAGTTCTAATTATGGGACATCCACTTCATTCAGGTAGCTTGGCAATCCTTTAATCATGTTTTAAGAGTAAACTGGAAAATTATTTTCCACTTGATACACATTTTGAATGTAAATTTATATTATTTCCAATTGTTAACTACATATCATATAACTAAGAGTACTAGCCTGGGCTATAGTTTTTTAAATGTGTATACTCAAGAATATGAATGAAATTTGTTTTAGTTTTAAATGGCCATACCAGTTCATGGGCTTTTACCAACATTTATGATAATATTTATAATTTCTAAAATTTCCTGTGTTTTGGATAAAGTTATACATTTTGTATAACTGCATGGATGCATTTTCTGGCTCAGTATTCTGAAATAAAAACTGTGTCATGAAGAAGTTTAGTAAGTATGCAAATTCACACATTTCGTAGATTGCACTGGGGTCGTAACATGGATTTTTTTTCATTCTTCTGCTATATCAATTCTTTATCCCCATCTTATACACATAAACAAGATGAAGGGAAAACTGATGATTTCTCCAAGATTCTGTCTGCAAAATAGGTTCTCATCGAATACTGCTCCAAAGATCATTTCTTACAGGTAATACAACATATTTCAATTTCATATTTCAATCATTAAGACCAATCATGTTGCGCTCTGTCTGCAACAATTAAAGATTATTCACAGCAAGATTAATTATATACACTTCAACAGGAATTTTTAATGAAAAAAATCTGCAAGATTAAGGTTTTAAGTTTGACTGACATTGTATCCCATCTTACCAAACAGACCATATCCACATTATTCTTAACCTCCCTAAAAGTCTTCCTCCTCTATTGCTGTTCTCCCAACTTATCATACTCAGTATAAGCAGAAACGTATTCAGGACACAGATGGACAGACATAAAGCAGCCCTGAGGCTAAGTCTAGAGAACATACTGTCTCCTGCTGGTTTCACAGAACATCCCCAGACTATTAACATTTTTTATAGTAGTTGCCTAGGCATTCCCATGGGATATGGCCATAAAAAGGGAGTACTTGGCAGTAAAACTCTGAGGCTAAAATGCGAGGCTGAAGGGGACACATGGGCCAGCATTATAGGATGGTCACAGAACCTCAGTGTCCTGTTCTTTGTCTACAATGCCCTCCTCTCCCCCTAGCCCCCATCTTTAGGACAGCTTTTCCACTCAACTCCAAAGAAATGATTCAAAACAGTATTCACTGAGAAGTCCATATTGAATTTTTAAATGAAAAGTGCTGCAGTCAAGCTTCTTACAGGGTGAATATGTTCTGAAGCATTATAATTTCTCTGATGATCCAACAATATCTAAACTATCCAGTTAAAAATGCACTATTATTTCATATATATGTCATATCAAAAGCTTTTTTCACTAGGGGGAAGAATTTTATTTAAAATCACATAAATAGTACATGCTACTGTGTTACTTGTCTTTTTATGTTACTAAAATTAATGTTCCACGTGGAGAGTGTTCTGCACTTTGTGGACTTGTGCTGATGTGTTTTATAAACAATTTCACAAGCCTCCCTCCTTGCCCTTTGTACATACTTTGCTAACAGCTATTGATTGACAACTTAAAAGTAAATAGTGAAATTTAACTGAGCATAGTTTCCACAAGTGGCATGCATCCTATAGGTATAAAAGCAAACATAAATAATGTTGTTTCTAATTCTGTTCACTTACACTTTCAAATTCAGTTACATTTACACCACTTACAGCATGAGAAATAAGAGATGTTAATATTTAAGGTGAATTCTTGCACTGGTATTTGGTTAATAATTTTTATGATAAACTTCATTTAATCAATTATACAGTTGAAGAAAGAAGAGTAAGATAAGACTTGTTAGATTTGAATCTAAGTTTCATATCAGCCTTATAACCTGGGAAAAGGAGGCAGAGGAGCTTTGTGCCATCTGTTCAGTTCTGTCCTTAATCTGTGGGCTGCCTTATGGTTAGCTTAAATGAAGGAAGCAGATACTGACTGACTTCCAGGACCAGCTGTACTGGCCAAGATCTCTGGAGCTCTCTTCACTCGAAATCTTGCAGGCTTCCAATATCGGGGAAGGTGCCAGAAGGCAGAAATAAATACATCTACCCTGCTGGAGCAGGTAACTGCTAAAACACCTGTTCAGGGGATTACAAATGGGGCATAGTCTATCAGACCTCACTGATGTGATTACTGAATCCATATTGTGCCAGTATATTCCACACTAAAATAATTCTCAGGCAATTTGTCCAGAACTTGTTCTAAGTCAGATAACGTAAGTGTAGACTTTCCTAGGACATATCTCTGGAATCTAAATGCATTTAGCTAAAAAAAAAAAAATGTATTTAGTTAAAAAAAAAGGAAAAAATACTGGGTGGGGTTTATTTGGCAGTATTTCAGAGTATCAGTCCTACACTTGAAATTACACAAAGATTCTTTTTGCTATGCTTCCCTCTATTTTTCTTCCACATTTGCTTTCTTTCACAAATCAAGTTGCAATGTAACTATATCAGAAAATCCTATCAATAGCATCTTAACTTTCCTGGCAGAATAACAGGTGTCATTTGCATACTTTGAAACACTTTCAAGATGCAAGGAAGTTTAAAGGATTGGCTTCTACATGATTTTTCTTGGGTTAAATAAATGACTGATCTCGAAAAGATCTCTTTGCACTTTAAAACTACTGGGAGAGAACTGTTACATTAACAAGGCTGATGGCAAAACACAATCCTAAAATATGCATTTTTTAAATGTTCTAAAATCAAATACTAATTCCCATTACTGAGATTTGCATATATAGATTTAATTTTCTGAATTCAGTCAGAATTTTTCTGTAAGTAGCCACCTTAATTTATCATATGTGCTTTGAGAAGACACAAATTTTTGTTACCATATTAACTGTTAAACTTTGATTTTTAATTGCAAACTGACTTTATTTCTCCTTAAAACTTCGTCAACAGAATAAGAGCCAAGGAATTTCACTGTTTCTCTTGGAAGTCTTAGAATAATAGGCTTTATTGCCATTTCAATTTTCACTGAATTGATCTCATACTGTACATAAAACTGTAGCATTAATTGAGTAAGAGTATTCTCAGTCTTGGCTGCTTCTTTATCATTATAAGCGCATACCTGACAGATCCAATATACAGCTGAGGCCCACAGGTTTTGTTTTGTCACTGATGCCAGATAACTTTTTGAAAATTAAACTCTTCCATAAAGTAAAAGGTAAAAATTTCTACTGTTGTATAATAGAGCTGAATGTGGTTTTTTTTGAGGCATTCAGGAGTTATATGACCAGACTGCACTTGTAAGAAAAGGACACTGTCTTACGACTTCAATATTTTATGCACATGAACTCTTTTTCAGAAGAACTGATGATCCACATACAACTAAAAAAAGTAAGGTGCACATTTTGTGAATTTGAAAAATGTCTTAATAGAGTTTTCTTGCTCATACAACAGTAAACTAATCAGGAACAGCTACAAAATATGATGACTATTCTTTAAGGACTGTTGTGAGTGAGCATGTTGCAGAGCAGTGTTTGTCATCTTACTTGGCTGTGAAGTCCCTTAGGATATTTCAAATAACTGCATTTATTGCCTATTTTGAGGGCTTACTTTTCAAAGCATCATGCTAGCAATTTTTTTAAAAATTCCTGTTTGAGCCTCATAATACGCTGTTGAGAAATTTTTTAGTCCACATAGGAAACAGAAGGAGAAAATGTACTCTATGTAACTTAGACTTTTCAAAACACAGCTAGGCAAAGCTGTAGCAAAAGAAAATAGAAATGCACCTTCAGTATTCATTAAAATAAGACATCTGAATTTATGTGAGTTTCCTATCTGATTAAAATAACACATACAAAATTAAATACATAAATATTAATTTTATGCACCACATAAGATGAAGAAAAGGAAAGAACAACGTTTACATTTATGGTTGACTCATTAGTGTTTTATTATGTGAAACACTAGGAGGCATCAGTTGGGTAAAAAAAGGAGTTCTTTTGAAATATTGTATGAAATTATCATAGAAGTTATCAGCTTTCTGCTTTCATACTTCTAAGTGTTAAAGGCTGTACCTTATAACTAAATTACGCAAATAGGAAAAACTCTATTCTCACTGATAAATGACATATTTAACAATATAGGAACAGCACCTAATTTCCTGGCTATTTTCAAATCAGACTACACACATGCAAAACAAATAATAGTTTTACAACACGTTACATTTTGAAAAATAACAGAATAAAGTAAGATTGCTTAGTTGTTGTTCAATATTATGATTTTTGATGAATCTGCAAAACCCTGACACATTTTAGGCACCCTCCTCTGGTTGTAAGCTCTTAATATGGTTAAGTGTAGTGAATTTAGTATAGTCCTAGGCACTTTTTAGAGCTTAGGTAATTTTAATGTGATTACTGGATAATATCTTAACAAATATCTTTAAAAAATAGTTTGAGAACAATAATCTACCACATTTTAATTGTACTTCACCAAAGTGGTGTATTAAAAAGTTTTTATAAAATCTGTGTAACAATGCTACAAGTGGCTGTACTTTCACTATAAAGTCAAACAAATTCCAGTAATGTCAAAATTGAGTTTTCCTTGCTTCAATTTGCATTTAACAATGACTAAACAACAGAGTTATAGTTGTCTCATACAATAATCACTTAAAATTGAAGTGTGTCTTGCTATGCTGCAGCAATCAGCTTTTATCGCTGCCCAATCAAAATGACACGTGAATTGCCTAATCCTTCTTTTCTAAGGCACATAAGACTTTGTTGTCACTGTTGGTTTTGTGAATCGCCCCTATAAGCTGGTCTGATTTCCTAAAGATGACAGATCTCAGTGAATAGACAACCTCTACTGCACTGCAGTCAATGAGACAGTGACATTAAAGTAGAGGGCTGAAGACACTGGCTTTTAATCACCTGTCCACATGTATCATTGATCACCAGTTCTAAGAAAATGACCTTAAAGCTGGTCAGAGGACTGAAGTAATTACTTCTAAAAATAGTTTAAAAATTCAATTTTTCAATTTTTCACTTGCACCATCACAGTTTGCTGACCAAAGTTCTTCTGAATCCATTTTGCTTCTGAACCAGGATCCAAAATCTTATTTTTCTCCTTTTCAGACATCAGAATTCTAACACTGCTGTTAAGCTTGAAGTTTTCTAGCTTTCAGAATTAAATATGTAATTTTTAAAATATTTTGTACCTAAGTCATTACAGAGCCTAGATGAGGATATAGCAAAATCTCTCTGCTGATATCAAATAGCAAAATTAAAAAACTTAAAATGTATAACAAATGTAAAATGTTTTGGTAATTATTCAGGATGCTGAAGGAAGGACTATAAACTTTTTGAAATTACATAATAGCTTACGCAGATCCATCTCCATCATCAATGTTTTCAAAAAAATACCAATACATCTTACTTGATTTTTGGAAAAATTATTGTGCACATGTGAGTAATTATATCAAACAGGTAAAAGTGTACCCTAATGTATCAAACACCAAGAATCTAGTAACAATTAATTACTTCTTCCTTAATGAAATGTAGAAATAACTTTAGCTGTCTCTGAAGATGAAATTAACTATCTTGATCAACAATAAAGTAACCTGTTATAGAGAAAAGTAAAATTAAAAGAAATTAAGTTGGCAAAAGTATTCTATTCACAACTCCTGCTCAGTTCCTAAGTTTCTATATAATTACTTTAATCTAGTGAATAATGAGTTACCAAAATATTTCCTAAGCAAACTTTTGTGAAAAGCCTCAGGAAGCTTAATTTCTCTTTGTCTGTAACATATAGGTGTTTTTTTAAAAAAATACCATTTAAGAAAGGTATCTCTGGTTTTGAATATAGGTGTTGCAGGTAGATGAAATGTTTAAAAAAAGGAAAAAAAAATCTGGATCCAATATTGTAATAAAATTCACAGTAAGAAGGTATTTGAATGAATTTTCTTATTATGGTCCAAAACTAGAAGCTCAGGAACAGGACTGTAAAAGACTTATTTAATCTCCCACAGTTTTCATCATTTAGTACCTATTTTAATAATGCTCTTAAACTTAAATTTCCTTTTTTCTTGGTCAAATAATCTTAAGAGGATGCAGACAGTATCACATCCCTGCATTCTTTTATAGGACATTGAAAGTGACATTCTTTACATCCCTGTCCTATGAAAGCTTTGGGACAGGCAAGAGGTTTAGTCTCTTTGGGTCCTGATCCTGTAAGCTGTTATCACTGTGACTTGCTCATTTTCTCAGCAAAAACTAGTCTCAGCATTGCCAGTGAGACTAGTTGTGTAAAAACTCCTTGCTTGAAAGAACCTTTCCATGTTCAGGTCCCAGAACTATCTTATACTATGTAGAGCATGTTAGTATAAATATATATGAACGACAAGTTTTTCAAATAAAAGTATATGTACAACCAGGAACACAGACACCTGGAATTAAGGGACATTGCCTTAAGTTGCTCTTCAAGAAATCTTTCTATTACTTCCAAAAGGACATAAGTGTGGGCAGATATTTCAGTGTAGGCTCATTATGACTTATGTACTCATTAATACAGAAAGAATAATATAATGGATATTTTAAGAAAACTAATAAAGTAAGAAAGTTTTGCGGGTTTTGGACTTAAAGTAAGGTACTTGAAATCCTGTAATAAATACAGTTCACAAAATAACAAATCCCCAGAGAAACCATATGACTTATCATTTGAACTGAAAATTAGTATGTATGCAATACAGAGGTGCTGGAGTACTGGTTCACAGGTGGTAATATTTCCATGCCCTGCCAAGCCTCTAGGGATTAGTTATTATACTCCATATAAACAGCTTTACTCTTCAAACACAATAGACAGGAAAGTGCCAATAAAAGAAATCTAGTCTTCTAAATAAGAAGTTGCTTCTGAAATGATATTTTGTTATTAATTTTATAGTTATTTTAAAGTAAAGATATGAAACTAGGGCATTTGCCACTAGGGTGATTGTCAGATATGTGCAAGGAAAATTTTGTGTCAAACCTATTCTTTTCTGATAACCAGCAAAGCTCTGGTAAAGTGCCTTTCTCTGTTTAATTATCTTAAATCTTTAGTCCTAAATTGTGTATTACAGTAGTTATATAAGTATGTACTCATTTGGTAATAATAACCATTACAAACAATAAAGAAAATAGAACTTTTCTATAAAATGCTTAGATAGTCATAATGGTTAAGTCTGGGTTTTTTTTGTACCATGTTGCATTTTATTATTGTTATTAATATTAGTAGTATTAGTATTAGTATTTTGGAAAGAAGATGACTAGCTTGTTTTTATACTTGTTTTGTTTTTCAAGCTGACAGAAGGTCACACTAAGTTTTACGGGAAATAATAAGTATTATAATTGCATAATGCAACAATAATCTTGTAAGTCTCTCATTTACATTAAACTTTATTTTAGCCTGTTAGTGATTATACTGCAATTATGCTAGCTAGTTCTGTAATTCTGATTAGCTCTACTCCTTTGTGTTAAAAATTTTAAAGATTACTCAAAGTACTGTGCAAAGACCAAAGCATACTGTTCCAAAAGTGGTTTGCAGATCATTACTTAGGTTCCAACAAAAATGCAAGGGGTCTTCCCATCTCAAATGTAAGTAATCCAGATAAAAGATGTACAAAGTTGAACACTTGCAAACATGCACTACCTAAACTCAAGACTGAAGAGCCTGTGATACAACAAAGTTTAAGAGCATTTCACTGAAACTGGATTGTTTCCTTAGTTTGATGAATCAGAGTGCAAGCACTGCAAGGTCATAGCTTTTAAATCAACTAAGAACCATCTAAATCAAATAAGCTTCCAATACTTTGTAACATCAAGCACATAAATTATGTAAACTAACTTCATCAAAGTTTAAACACTTATAACACTGATAGAGACAAGTCTGCAATAATTTACTAGACAGAGATTTAACTGTTACTTTTTTAACAAGTTACTTTTAAGCAACTGCACAATCACACACTAAAAGTCTGCGAGCAACCTCAATCCCTGTTCACATAAAATGACATACATTCTTCAAACGCGATAGTAAATGCACCTAAGGCTTTTGTACCACGTCCACTGTATTTTATTCCGACGCTGAATTTCACATGTACTTACATTGTAAACAGTAAGCAGTTTGGCTGATCAGACTAGTCCTTCAGATATTTTCCTTTCATAGGAAAAAGAAAAAATCCCTTTACTTCTTCCAGTCTTAAATATTCACCACCTGGTTCAACATGCAGCCGCCTTGAATCACACACACAACCTTCAAAGTCAATCCAATAAGCAGCCAGAAGATGCCTGGGGTGTGTGTGTGTGTGTGGTGCGCGTGTGTGCAGCGTGGAGGAGGAGAAAGTGGCTGAGCTGCTGGTCGGATTAAAAGTAACCGGACTCGTCCTGAGATCGTCCAGGAAGGAAGTGACAGCAGGCGAATGGGAAAAGGCGAATAGCTCACAGCCTTTGTAACATCGCGAAGGGGAAGGGGGAGGCGAGAAAGGGATTCAAACTACACGCCTGATGAGGTGTCCTTTTTTGCTTCTCTCTCTTCCTCCCTTTTCTTCTTTCTCCGTGTCTCTATTTCTCTACCTCTCCCACAATCCCAAACGAATGACTCTCTCCTTCCGAGATGGAGAAATAATCAGTTTCATTCTTGCAAAAAAGGGGCGGGATCAGATCCCGAAAGCGTTTTAATAAAACAAACATAGAGCAGCAGCAGCAGCGGCAGCAGCTCCTTGCCCCTCTAGTCTAAACTAGATTGATAAATTGCTCCACTACACTACTTTAATTATGTATATGGTATGCAGAATAAATCACCGAGCATCAGCACCTCAATCAAGCACTTTTTAAATGATAATTGCATCTTGGGTGAATCAATCTTTCCATTCCTGACATTTTGCTAATTTTAGTTTTACGGTGGGGGTAATGGCATATGCCACACGCAAACCTAATGACATCCTTTATTATACAAAGCGAAGACAAGGCGGCGAGTCGGTGCGTGTTTTACCACAGCGTGCGAAGGGAAGACAGCAGGGCTGCGGACCTGGGAGAGCGCAGCGCCCGCGGCAGCGCATCTGCGGCCGGTCATGGCTCGGCCGCGGGGCAGTGACCGAACCCGCCCTCACTCGGGGACCTGCGGAGCCCAGGGTTCGGAACGTCCCCCCGTGTCGCATCCTCGGTACCCCCGAGGCGGCACCTCCGGACCGGCTTCGCCTCCAGTGGGGAGGGGCGAGCGCCGAGAGGGGGCAGCCAGCCCACGGCCGCCAGCGCAGCCCAGAGGGCGCCGACCCTTTCGAACTGTGCCGGATCAAGCT
>JANPWX010020199.1:3758737-3810463 GCA_024734555.1 Trochalopteron elliotii | reverse complement strand
CCGACGGGAAGAGGCTGGGGCAGTGCGGGGGCGGTGTAAGGCTGGCCGGGCGCCGACTGACGCCAGAGCGGGTGGTCCCGGCGAGGGCGGACGGCGGGAGCGGTGGCTGTTCTACTGCGGCCATGGCTGTGTGGGACTGGCCGGGAATAGCAGAGGGTTGGGAAGTCCTGACCAAAGGCCGGCTCTGGGGAGGCTGGAAGCAGAATCGTGCCCCGCGTCCCCCGGCAGAGCTGCCCTCATCGGGCCCCTTCGGAGGCTGTTCAGAGCCTTTGCCCACGGCTCCGACCTTTGGAATAAGTGGGTGTCGCCACTCTGGGAGGCCGAAGCACAGCTCTGCGGAACCCGGGTTGTCAGTCCTGCCGGCTCAGGGCCAGGCTGGAGCGGGGGCTGCTGCCCGCCAGCCGCGGGAGGGTAGGTGGGGGGTGGTCGGAGCCGGAGTCCCGGGGCTTCAGAGAGGGCTGGAGTGGCCCAACACGTAGGGCCAGGCCCGGGATGCTCTAGCAGCACATGGCAGTCCTTGGAAGGGGACACATCGGTGTCCAGCAGGCTGGTGTTGAAGCCTGTGGTGGCGTGAGTGAGGTTGGATGGAGGTCCTGAAGTTCGGCTAATACTGGACATTATCTGTTAGTTTCCAGCCTTTTGGAAAGATGTTTTTCCAATTCCCCACTCCCCCTCTCCCCCTACATCGCCCTTTTTTTTTTC
Source organism: Trochalopteron elliotii (assembly GCA_024734555.1). Classification (NCBI taxonomy): domain Eukaryota; kingdom Metazoa; phylum Chordata; class Aves; order Passeriformes; family Leiothrichidae; genus Trochalopteron; species Trochalopteron elliotii. Next base: position 3,809,761 of record JANPWX010020199.1, on the reverse strand, counting down.
CAATAGATTTTTTATGCTCCCCTGCTGATATTTTCAAGGGCCTTTGCAGGGAAGAGATTGATTTTAGAGGGAAAAGGGCTGCCAAATGCGTTAAGTCAACAATGAAAAGGGGGTTTGTTTGTTTTGCTAAATTGATCCTGTTCTAGTAATCTGAAATGTTTCATTGTTACTAAAGGCAGTTTCTGAAACTGGAGTTTGCAAGTTGCTATTGTCCTTTAAATATCTCATAAACAGCTGCCCAGAGATTTTTTTTTCCAAAACTTTTTAATTGTAATTTTTTAAAAAAAACTGTTTTCAGACTAGAGATAGGTGGTAACTTTTTCATAGGCAAATAAATTTTCTTTCAAAGATTAGACATTACTGAATTCGTCCTAAAGAGTGTGAAAATAGTATTTATCACTTTGTGAATGACAACACAGACTGATATTAGAAGTAAATCTGTATCTAGTGATAGCCACTCTTGCCACACATGCATTTTAGAAACAAGTAATTCTTAAGGTGTGTGTCTTTTTTAATTTTTTTTTTTTTCAAGGTGAGACTGACATGCTGTCTGAAGCAAGTTGGTAGCTATAGAAATCCTGAATCTCCTGCTTGGTGTGGTGCATGAATGCTGTGGAGCTTATATGGTGTGTTCAAAGTCCCCTGAAGTCTGTTGAAATCCAGTGAACTGTGACAGGCTGAGATGAGTTACTAAAATGGAAGCTCAGCCCTATGTCACTGGCCGCCCAGATCCAACTTCTGCCTCACAATTAATCTTTGGGTATGCTCTAATTTCAGTTCCTGTACCAGCCACTATCTCTCTGTAAGTCATTCAGATGTACTTATCATGGTACGCCAATGTTCCAGCAAATGTAGAAGTTTATGTATACACATAGGCGTTTTAGGGGTGTAACTTGTAACTGTTGTAGCCAGTGATCTTACTTAAGGGTAATAGAGGAAGAATTTAACCTACTAACCTCTCCCTTGCTGAGGTTTACTCCAAAAATGTGAGTCTAGACTTGCCTGAAAGAAATGCATCAAGGGTTTTCAAGTTTTTCAGTGCTAGTAAGAAATTGGCAAGCAAAACTTCAGTCTCAGACAAACTCAAATCTCAGTAACTAGTTTCAATTCTATGTCCTTTCCCCAGTCTCTTCTGACATAAAGTTAATTAGGTAAAATTTCAAGCTAAATGGGCTTTTTTTTTCCTTTGCAAAAAATACAAAAATAGATCAAATATGAGCTTAGAGTGGAAATTTGGAATCAATTCCCCATCTTAATAGGGTTTAAGTACAGGAATGTATTTGAAGAATAATTTTGGAAATGCTGTCATTTTCATGAACTGATGTTCATCAGTCTGATAATTCTGCATCTTCATACGCAGAAGCATTGGATTTTTTTTTAAAGTTAAGCATTTAGTGTAAGTGTAATTTATTGTATGGGTTAATACATCTGTGATTAAAGTCTATCTAGATTATTAAACAGCCTTCACCCAAGAAATACAGTATCTTTGCTATTCAACTCACTAATATAGAAGAGCTATCTCTCACGGCTTCTAGAATTGATGCAGAGGAAGATAACTTCGTATTTCATTGTTAATTTATGCAGCTTTAGAAGTCTTAAACCTCTGTACCATTAGCTGGGTACTTTTGAAGAAGTTTTTGCTAGGGCAGTTCCTTCTGCTTATCTCTAAAAGGAAAGGCTTCCATAAATTGTTTCAGAATTAGCATTTAAGTAAGGAACACCCTTTTTATTCTTTCTACAACGTTTATTTGTCCATGTGATTGCTTGCCATTGAATAAGGAGAATCTCTCTGTGATTCACTTTCATTTTGGGAAAAGCTGGGAGGGAGCTAAAAAGGATTTTTTTAGGCTATGCATTCCTTCTCTTTTCCAGAAATGGAATCGCCTGACTAAGGTATTGTGATATTTTCAGATATTTTGACAAAAAATGCACAACCCAAAACAAAAAATATGATTGCACCCCCTTGCCAATTGTGTGACACTCAAGCTTTTGTCTGTCTTGCACTGAGTGATGATGTGATACAGAAGCAGACAGCCATAAATGGCCAGAAAAGGCTTAATTAAATATTCTGCAGCTGCTGCAAATTAGATCAGCATCTGCATCTGTGTAGACAATGAAATTCATGGTAATTTTGAGGGCCAAGCAAAGTGGAGGTTTGTTTTGGATGGACCCGTAGCCACAATTCAAACAAAATTCAGAATCAAACGTGTTCTAAGGGGGGAAAAAAGGTTGGTCAACTTCATCTTCTGTTGTTGAAAGCCACTCTGGTTTCCCATTCTGGCTTTAGATGTGTATTTCAATGTCACACATGAAAACCATCTCATTAAGTATTCAAAGTTTTGGGGGTTTTTCCCTAAAAAAAAATTTTCAGGAGTTTTCTAGATTAGACTTTGAGCTATATTTTAGATAAGCAACCAGCTTTTTGTTGTTTCTCTGACAATTTGCTTCTATTTCAGAATTCATACCACTTTCTGAAACCAAAGTAACTGGAGTAACTGATGCACAAACTTTAATGGTCATTGATCTGGTCTGTTCTAACATAGATATTTACACCATAAATTGAATATAGAATACAATAGTGATAGCTTAGTGTATGGAATGAGGGTATGAAGGTATTACTCTCAGACTTTTCTATACAGATATGCTTGCATGCAGATACCAAGAACTGTGTATGTAAAATGCAGTGGTTTTAGGTATTTTCAAATTCTTCAGTAATAAATTCATGTTTTTGTTTTGTCTTTGAAGAGCTCCAAACACAAGTGTTGATCTATGTGTCTTCTAAGTGCTGCTGTAATACTAATATCTCTGTTGTAAAAAACAAACAAATAATTTATTAGATGATTTAGATAGGTCTTTTGAAAATTGACAGCTCTTCTTGATAAGTGAAGAACTCATAATTTCTGTGACCATAAATGAAATTGCACAATAGTTGGGTCAGCTTTTAGTTGTGATTGTGCCACTTATGAACCTTCCATGAACATCCTGCTGTGATGTTGTAACTCTTCCCATGAAAGTACTTAAAAAAAGTTGATATTATTGATATTAAAGGGAAACTAAGATTCAGGTCATATTTGGATATGTACTTTGGTTTGGATGTATTTAATCTGAAATTACTGTTACTGCCATATGATCTAGTTTGATCTTCTTTGTATAGCTCCTGTATGATGGACAGATTTAAGTTCCCATTTGTGATCTGTTATGTTCTTGGCAAGTCTGCACCAATCAGACCAGCAAGATCTGATTTCAACAATGATGTTACAGGTACCTACCCTAACATGGCTAAAGGAGAAGAAATCTGATTACTAAATTGAAGATCCTTCAATTGGAAATTATTATTCTTCTCAGGCAACTAAAAACCATACAGAGATAACTTCAGGGTTTTCTCTTTTTTTATTAAAAAATTCAGTTAACTTCATTCAAATATGTATTGAAACTTCTTGAACTGACCAAATATATTGTTAGCCTTTTTAGTTTTAATCTCTCAGTAACAAATAAATATGCTATGCTGACTCTTGTGTTTGTCTTTACATTTTAAATCTACAGCAGTTGGAAGTTATGTGCTGTAAAACCTCTTTATCTCTGGATGTGACTGAATTGTTTTCTTTGCTGTTGCTCAGCTAAAGGGGCAAGAGCTGGGGAATAGGTACATGTTTGGAAGGGGTTTAGAAAATTTTCTTGCTCCTAAGTGAGACTGAAGGGTCTTTTTGTAGTCTACATATTCATGTAGGGGAATATAAGACAATAGGAATACTGTCAGAAATATGGGCAGAAATAGCACAAGAGGACTGTTGCTAGTGGGGATAGATGTGTTAAGAATTTTTGGATCAAATCAAGACTCTGTAAAGAGTTCCCACATCCTTTTTGCCGATTAAACGTAGCGGTTTGGGAGATATTTAAAGAGTGGTTTCTCCCAGGAACAAAGGAACCAAGTGCTTCTTTACCCTAAGTAGAAGCCAGTTCCCTTGGATTTCTGTGGAATCTCATTTCAGTGAGACTGAGGTATAGTATTAAATGGCTAATGAATTGATTTAGCGCAAGGACACATAATTAAATGGACAGATGTATTTTTGCAAGGGTAGGAACAATCTCCTGATATACAATTAGATTGTTTCACTGTCTCTTCTATTTTTCTTAGTGTTAATATACTCTTTTATAATTATTGCACACAATAATAATTCGTTATTACTAAGCATTCATTCTGTAGTAATTTTAAATTCAGGAGATGATTTGATACTATAGAAAGGGCTATTTTCATATAGTCATATAGGACTTCAAAAAGTAAAGGCAAAGAATGAATGCTGCAGGTATCTATAGCAAAAACTATGGAAAGCACCCATTTTTTATACTTCTGTATTGCTATAATAAAGAAAGTAGAGAGAAATTAAAATTATTGGGGGAGAGCTTTTTTTGTTAGAAAAAGAGCCAAAACAGAAGATAAAATATAGCGACTCATAAACAGAAAGCTTTATTTTGCAGGACTAATCCTTAGCCCATTGGTATCATACTATTCAGCTCTTAATTTTTTTTGCCCTTATGTTTCAGGATGCAGTACATCAGCTGTATTAACACTAGATTGCACTTCATTTGCTATAAGTACAACTTTTAAGCATGTATGACTAGTAATTCTATATAGCTATATGTATGAACAAAGCTGTAACTGCTGTTTCATTCGTTGTATTATTTTATTTTTATTATTTTTTCCTGTGCAGTTATTTTACATGCTTCCAGTAAACTTGTGTATGTTAGCTTAAATCTAGATGTTTATTCTTTGTAAGCTGTATTTATTGAACTTGATTTAGAATCCAGTGCCTTTAGAGTTTTGCATAGAAAGCACTGTGCTTTTGTCTTTATTGAAGATTTCTTTAAGTGGTGCTTTCAGAGCTTGTATCATAATGCTTAGTTGCTTTCAAAAGAACAAACCCATATCTGACTATGCAATAAATTGTCAGTACTTTAATTGGAGAAGACTACTCCCATTAATAAACAGTTCATGTATCTGTACACTGTGACAAGGACTTTGAGACCTGTCCTTGTTACCTGGTTTATGGTAAACTGGGTTTACCACAGCATTTTTGAAATGGGATAGGATGGTGGAGCTCCAAGCAGTCATCAAGAGTGATGTGTGACTACGTCTTCATCTGGGAATGAGCCACAGTGGGGTGCAGGGGTGGGGAGCAGCTGCAAAGCCATCCATTTGCAGCCACCAGGACAGCTCAGGGGCATGGAGCCCTCAGGCAAAGCTCCAAGTGGCTCCATACATTTCCAGCAGACTGGCAAAGAGGAGAGTTCTCCAGTACTCCTAATGGTAGTCTCATCCTTTGATTTCCATGGTGACTGTCTCAGACCAATAACAAATTAATTTCTGAACAAAAAATTAATTAATGAAAGCCCAAGAAGAAAGTTATATGCCATTTTTAGGATAAGATTTTGCCTACTGTACCAAGGGGAAAATAATGATAAATTTAAAGTATAGATATACATTAATATATATATTTGTACATACACACACTTTATATGCACAGGTACATGTATGTGTGTATATATATATATATATGCGCACATACACTTTGTAATAAAAACATAAAATGGAAAGTTTTCATGTTTAAAGTACTCTTGCATGAAGCCGTAATTACAGCTATTCATTCTGCTCCCCCCCTGATTTTTTTAGCATGCATCTCATCTTCTCATCTAAATTCTGTATGCAACTTAATTGCCTTCAGTGGAAAGTGTCCAGTTTTTACCAGTTCAAGTGACAGTAGAAAGTTATGAGATGCTTTTAAAATACCATGTAACAGTATATAAAAAAATTTGAATTAACTTTTGAAGAACACAATCCGGATTGTGAATCTCCTAAACTGAAATTTTTGCCAAAGCTTTGTAGTTAAATCCCATTTTTTATTTACATGCACTATGGAAAACTAATATAGATGTCCTGCTCTCACTACGACTTGTATTTACTGGAAAAGACAAACGTGATTGAAAGCTGAGCTACGCTTTAGCTTAAACACACACATATATATATATATATATATATATATATATATATATATATATATAGTTGTAGAATAAATTGCCATAGTTTACAAAACCGACCACAGAGCTTAAAAAATAAAAGACTGTACCAGGCATTTCAGGTGTTATTCTCTTTCTAAGTGAAATAGTTATAAAGTTTCAGTGCATTAAAATAGGCTTTCCTATTTCTTAATCTCTCAGAATTTCATTAATAACAGAAATTATTTCAGAATTTCACTTAATGTGCTGAAATCTGTTGAAACCAATAAAAAAACAAAACAAACAAACAAACAACAACAACAACAAAAAAAACCCACCAACCAAAAAACCAAAACCAGATAGACCAATTAAGGGCCCTCATAGAAATTTAATGGTCTAAATTATCTAGTGAGTAATCTCCACCTTTTGAAAAGTTCAACAGTCTTTTTCTAGAAATGGAAAGCATCTTATACTTAACTTCCATTTCACAAAATACTTTTTCCCTCAGTGCAGTGAAATACAGACTAATTTACCTGGAATTTCATTAAATTATCCAGGAGTTTGTCACATTGATTACTGTTTCTAAGTCTTTAAAATCAATACAGTAAAATGCTCATGAACTTAGAGTGTACAGAACTAAAGGCTCTGAACTACAGGCTGTATTTTTTCTTGTTTAGTGTGGTATGTACAATGTCTAGCTAGGTCCAGGAATTGCCATTACTATTTAATGACTTTGTATTTAACAGTGCTTGGTTTTAATAACTGTTTAGGGGATTTGGTTTCCATACATTACATGTTATCTACGAAACAGAAGAGTTTAACTCATTTTCAAGGCAGCTGTCATTTTGGGGGTTTTGTTTGTTCTACATTTCATGCTTGATCAGAAAACTTATCTTTCATATTTAGAAGTTTACTTTGTGCTTTGACTAGTAATGTTTTAACCTATTGCCCTTTTAGTGTCACATACAGTAGGATATCTTTGCAGCAAACAAAATGGTGATTATTTTCATATAGCACATTCCAGAAACAGAATGTCTTCTCCAGTTTCTTGTCTCTGAAAATGAAGAAGATGGATGACAACTATGCCTGATCTACCTCTGCTGAGGCAGGACTTCCTTGTCAGTGGTATGGCTCCCACACCAAGCAGCCTAGCAGAAACAAAATCAAAGATCAGGGATGTTTAATAGGGCATTATAATTCATGTATTATTATTCAGCCTAATCTTAGACTACTCATTGCTGATATATAATTTATTTTGATATGGGGGGAAGACCTACTGCAGAAATAGTCTAACAGTATATTGACATATGATTCCTTTTTCTCCCCCATTAGTGTCTTCTTTGCTGTGCAGTGACTTGTGACTATGGAATCTGTTTACTGAAAAAGATTCATATGGTTAAGTTTTCTGTCTGTTTACTCACTTAAGTAAATGTTTTCAATTTAACACAGCAATTTGTAATGAATACTGTGAAACACAGTTAAAAGAATGAGTTCTTGAAATAGAAATAATAATAAAAGTGCTTTTCTCCTCTCAAAAATATTTATTTTAACATGTGGTCACATTTCCTGCATTTTCACATTAATTGAAATCTTATTGTTACAGGGAAAAAAATGTTTTTTTCCCCATCATCTAGTTTCCCAGTTCTTATGCAAATTAAAGAATACATGCACAGGCATAATTTGTGGTTTTGAAACAAGAGAATGTGTAAATTCATGATATCTTAAAAAAGCACCATGTCAAGCAGTGCTCTCATGAAGCTTGTAGTTTACAATTTACATTTCACTTTAGTATAAGGTTTGTGTGACAAACCTTTGATTGTCTCGTAAAATGCCCTAAACAGTGTTAATTTCACTAATTTATTACAAAGGAAACTTAGTTGATGTTCAGAAGGAATTTCTAAGCCTCAGAATGACTGCTGAAGCTTCAAATACTGAGCAGTCTACAGACAACAAATCCTTTTGATTTATTTGAAAATTACCAGGATAACTCATTTATTTTAAAGGAGGCAGATGGAGAGCACAGAATACACCCTCAGCCAGCACTGTCTAGCTTCTGCTGTTCCTGCATGTAATCCTCTATGTTCTTTCCATTCAGAGTCATAGAAACAGTTTGAAAGAAAGTGAATATAAGTATCCAGTCAGTTTAAAGAAACTTCTTGGCAATAGAAGCTAAAATCGAGCACTATATGAAGTTAAATGTAAAGCACCCTACAAAGCTTATCTGCTTTCTCTTGAAGAAAGCTTTGTGAGAGTAACCATGAGCATGGAGCTGAATCACCCAGTGCCATGGTAAGCAGAACATTCCAAAAGACATAGGAATAATTATTTAATATTTTTTTCCATTAAAACTCACCAGTGCCCTTCTTCTGCTTCTCCAGGAAGTTGTACCCGTCAGCACCTGCTGAGGGCTTCGTTGATCAAAAAAATCAGGTAAAAAAATTCCTGTAGAATAAAGCCAGACCAGCTGGCTTTGAAGAGAAGCCCCCCAGTTTGGGCTGTGTTTGCCTCACTCACCCTCTGCTCTGCAGACCCGGGCTTTTTCTCCTTTGGATGTTGGTTGACCTGTAGGCTGCGTGATGTGCGTGCACAAGTGTGTGGCAGGCCAAGGTGCACCTGTTTCTGTCACTCCCGAGTAAATTTAGCTGTAAAAGGTATCACTGACAAGCAGACCTTTGTCAGTGCTGGCAAACGAACAGAGCATTGCCATCCCCCTTCAAAAGTACTCTGCAAGTTCAAATGGAAAATATCTACTCGGTCGTCTTATCCAGTATCCAGGATTTGCTTCTTCAAGAGGAAGGCCAAGAGGCTCGTGTATGGCAAGAAAGTTTCCTCCTTTAAATAGATGTTAAAATTACATTATTCCAAGAAGAATCTATGAACAACATGAGTCTGTGTTTTCTTAATTGTGGCTGGAAGAAAACTTTCTAAAAATAGGAACACAGCACACAGAGATTTCAGTTCAGGTTATTAAACTGTGCTAACTTTTAAAGTTTGTTGTCTTTTTCTTCGATAACTCATTGTGCATTTTATCCAAATAAGTATTAGAAAACTCAGACGTATCACCTAGAAGGTATTAATCTCACTAACAAAATAAAAAAGCATGCAGAATTGAGAGTCTGAGTTTCAAAATCACACATTTGCAGCACTTATGCTGTTGTAGTCTAGGAACCAGATACTTTTAAAATGGAACCTAAAGCAAATGGAGGCTCTTTTGAGGGAAATGATCAAAACTTGGTATACTTGTCCTTATTGAATATTTATCATTTATTTATCATGAGGGTATTTATAATTTATATCTATCCCTTGCTTTTCTTTTTCTCTTTTTTCTTCCTGGAGATGACTTCTGGTAATTGAAATAGAAAGGTGTAATTTGCTGGTGTGTCTGTTGTGTCTTCTCACAGAGTTAAAAAAACAGTCACCAACATAGGTGCCAGGATTGGTAGCAGCATACCTAGGTACTCCATTTTCCACTTGAAAACTAGGCCATAAACTCAAGTGGCTTTAAAGAAAAAATTTCAATAGTGTCTACTTTGCTCTAATATGCAATTTAGAAGGAACAAAATGTTCCTTTCTAACAAATGAGACAAAAATTGCAGATCAGGAGCTCTTTGTAAGACAAACAAGGTTCCTATTTATTTACTTGTATAAACAACCACTCACCAAGCTGTATGTCTCTGCAGGGGCACCCTTTCAGATAGGAACATGGACCTTATTGGCATCATCTTGTATCCATGGAAACATTTTAAGTACCTCTCTCTCAATATGTACTTCGCTTATTCAGAGTTCAAGAGCTGAGTACCAAATAAGTAAGTGTTTTTATTATTTTCTATGTGGAAGATTGGTTCTTGGGGTTCGTATCTGTCATAATAAAGGTTTTGTACTTTCATCATCTTTGATGAAATCAAGTGTTTCATTTCAAGCTTCCTATCTACTCCATTCTTAGATTAAAATTAATGTTCTAAAAGTCCTAATGAATGGAAATTCTGAAACTTCTTCTTGTCCTTTACTGTTTGAAAAACAATGGTTGTAGTTCACATTGCCATCAGACTTAATCACTGTTCTCATTGCATTAAACTAGTCTGGTTTTCTGTATTTCTGAAAAAGAAATAGGAAAAATTAATAAGAAATCAGACTATTTTCTCTTGGTAACAGCAATACCCACTCATGTCACTGTGTAGTAGGTCACAGAAATTGAGAGCTTAACAATTGTCTTGAAACTGAACCAAAAGAATGAAAATAAAGGAGCTAGTTCTGGGTTTTTACACAGAAATTACTGGAAAGCAAAATAATAATTTTTCTTTTAAGATGTGTCTGCCACACTACTTAGTTAAAATATCAAAGCATAGAGCTAAGAGAAATAAGGGATTTTATGTCTCTGTATTTCCATGCAGAAAAAGAAACATTGGCATGAATGACATTTATTTTCAAAACAATCATTCTGAAGAAGACCCTTTGCAGATCAAATGTAGTTATTTCAATATTACCTTGGCTCAAATTCAAAACTCTCTTGTAATTCCACCTATTAATTGGTACAACTAATGCACACTTTTAATGTACTTTGATTTAAAATATATGAAAATGAGTTATTACTATCCATTAGTTAATATCCTCTGTGTATTTTTAAAAAATCATGCCTTAATTTTGTTTATAAAAAAGCATTTTCTTCAGCTGAGCCAGGCTGAAACAATGAAATACCTTGTTAATTACAACTGCTATCAGAAAAACACATTTCTATCTGTACAGATCCACTGTGAAGATCCACTTCTCACTGAAATCCTACTGGTTTAGAGCCTTGGTTTGCTAAGTATATATCCCCACATATTATTTTCATTTACCACTCTTGCTGTTTTTATTTGTCACATTGTGTCCACAACGCAGTCCCTGATGAGTGCAGATGATGATTATCTCCACTGATAAGGCTGGAACATCGTATTTGTGTAGAAATTCTGTAAAACTTTGCTATGTGATAAAAATTGTTACCTTTTTACATGCCAGATTCTCCATATCAGGTTTTTACTTTTATTTATGGATATCCGTTTACAAATTTGCAACCATTTTATTTAAGAAGTATGATCATAGTGTAGGCAAGTTGAAGCTGCCTGCCCCCCTGTGAAAGCCTCAGTGAGTAGTCTGCCTGTGGGCTGGCCTGTTTGCTCTGCAGATTGCCACATGAGACCTAGGACTGTGATTGCTCTCAGGAACTTTTACTCTGAGCCAACTAAGCATATCAGAGAGGTGAAACTTTCAGCCTCCAGAGAAGGAAGCAGCACACATGGCAATTTTTTCATTTCCCTTTCATCGTGTCCCTGACCTTGTTACAAGGTCAAGGTTGCTGGGGTACTAAATGGGGAAGTAGAAGGAGAACCTAGTCTCAAATCAGCTGTCTATGTGTTCAGCCTAAGGTTGATGAGGAAGCTCTGACCTGCTCATCATCCTGAAAAATAAAATCCGGCTTCACACTTGAAGGGTTGCTCAGGTGCATTGCAAAATACAGTGAAAGCTGGGCTTGACTTTGCTGTTTTGAAGTGATGGAACCAGATTTACCCTGTTGACTGTATGTAACTGGCAAAAATCCAATTCTTCCTAGCCACAGACCTTGGGGAGAGAAAGGAATGAGGAAAATTGGTAGTGGTATCTCTTGGGCACATAAATCTTCATCTAAGTAATATGTTCTCAGCTTTATGATTTTTTGCTTTTTAATCCAAGATGTCTTTTTTTTTTTTTCTCCTAGCATTTGTTAAAGAATCACTTCCAAAATGCTAGAAAGTCAGCCTGAGCATATTGCAGATAAAATCTGTCTCCCTTCTCCATCACACAAAATAGAGATTCAACATTTGGCCTATATTCAGTTTTTCAGGTGCTAAAAAGCTATGACAAAACTGCACAGATCGTATGATAATGGGCATAATTATACAACTCTAGATCATCATATGCCTAACTTATTATTACTATTTTAGTTTTCCACAGATCACTTTTCTAGCACTGTCAACTTAGACATACTTCAGAAAAATAAATGCTCATTGAATGGTTTTTTAATTTACAGATAAAACACAAATCAGTAGGAAAAAACCCTAGGAAAAAAATTAAAGACTATGGCAAAGGAGTAGGTAGTATTGCTGTGAAAAGACGAGTGAGCTATGTGAAGACTCTTATGGACTATCAGCAGAACAAAATGTAGACAAAGAATTCTCCAAGGAATAAAATAACCTCCTCTTATTTTTGAGCTATCAGAGCAAAAGCAGGCCTTAACTTCTGACCATTCCATGCCTGAAGCCTACCCAAATGAAAAGGGCTGAGAAAGAAACCTGACTGACTGAAAAGCAGCTATGTTTGAGGAACCAAACAAAATTGGTTCAAATTTGGACTAGAAAAGGAGTGGGAGTTTGCTTCCACGGGTAGGAGCAGAGATTTTCCAGGAGGGAATGACACAGTTAAAGTAGCAAGGAGTGTGAAATTCCCCGTTCACAAATTTACTCAAAGAGGTGCAGCACAGCAGTAAATATACATGGGCAAATTTGCATGTGGCCTCCCCTCTATCACTGTGCAAAGGACATCACTCTGAAATGAAAAAGGATGTAAATACACATTTGTTGAGTGAGAGAGAGACCAGTGTTATGTAGGTTTTCCTGATACAGAGTAGGAGCTGAGATTTTTCCCTAATGAAAAGGTAAATTGGAAGGTATAGAAAGTAGAGGTTATGGTAGAAAAAGGGTGAGTTTAGCTGCAGCATTCTGAGCAATTTTGAGAAAAAGGATGTAGGGCAGGGTTAAGATAGATAAGGTGAGGTGTCTGTCCATTTAAGTGGTTGTTAGCAATGGTGGTGAGCCACTTTTCACAGAAATGAAGAACTTTATTTAGGAAAGTTATACAGTAAAATATTGGAAATAAGTAGGTCCATAAATTATGAAAGAGAATGGAATAAATGCAGAGAGGCAGAGAAGGAGACAGAGGGGAGAGACAGTGTTTAAGTAGGAATAATTCTGTTTGTGGCTGTTTGTAGACAGAGGCAGATGCATGCTGTGCAGCAGAAAAAGTCAGATTTGGCATAAATGTAGCTGAAGGCAGAAAAAAAGACAGTCATAGAATAACAGAATACCAAATTGGAAGGGACCTCAAGGATCATTTTGCCCAATCTTTCTTGAAAAAAGCATGTCTATGAGGGGGGGAGAAAAAGAAAACTTTGGAACATGCTTCTCTACTTTTACAGTTTTGTGCCCTAAAGTGAAAACAACTTTGCAAAAAAAAAAAAAAAAGCACTGTAGAGGAAGGACAGATGAGTGAATGCGAGAAGAATCTGACCTTGCAGTGCGTTACTGACTCTCCTGAAATGCTGAGACAACTGTGTACACACCTGTACAAGCACCTCCAGTGCCCCTATTTGTAGATTTTGTTGAAAAAAATGCAAAAAAACCAAAAAAAAAACCCCAAAAAACCAGAAGAAAAACAACCTATGGGGAGAAGTTATTCACATAGTCAGAAGTACTTTCTGACACTTGCAGGGGTACTGGGTAGCCAATGTGTTTGTGTAATTCAATATGCAGAGCAAAGGGGCAGTCAGGGAGGAGATGACACTGAGGGCCCAAGTTTGGCATCTTGTGCAGAGCAGCCTCTGCACAGCTCTGTGAAGGCTGTAGCACTGCCTCAACCACAGGAGGTTCACCCAGAAGATACACACCAGGTGCACACCTGTTAGGTAACAGCCTGATACCATAAGAAAGCTCATTCCAGAACTACAAATGCCTATGTCACAACAACCTGTCTTACTAGATTATCTCACAGTTAAAATAATAAAAATGAAAAACAATTTTGAGATAAATGTGAATGCGTCTATACCACTGGATAGAAAACAGTGTGAGCAGCTGAAGTCTGGAGGAACTCGGTTATGTATATGCCATTAATTTAAATGTGCTCCACGATTCTGTCAACAAAGACTTGACAACTTCCCCAGGAAAGTTTACTGCAGAACAGTTAGCACTGATTATGAGTTACTTTAAAGTAATAAATTAATAGTGACCTTTTCTGCCAAAGTGTGGTTTGTTACAGACTGATCTGCTATTTTGTATAACTCTTTTACATAGTAATTGTCAGTATAGTTGCCCAAGAATTGAAATGTAAATATGATAGGGGCTGATTCACAGACAGTATCTAAAAGCACACCAAAACCCTCAAAATGTTACGAGCTTTTAAAATGAAAACATTTTAGTGCAAATCAGCAATATGGTGTATTGTCAAATTAATTATTTGAAAAGGAATATTTATAATAAACATTGGAAAGGATCAGTGAAATAAGGGGTTTCACTAAACATTCCCAGTTTTGTCTAAAAATGATTCAACTCCTCTTCCCACAAGTAATTTTTCATATTTTGCTGTTGTCTCCCAAACTCATAAAAGCTCCAGTTTTATAAATACATTCTGTTCAATAGATAAGAGATTTATTTTGCATTTGTCCTGGTGATTACAAAGATGCTTACTAATAAATTAGTATGTGGACCTCCTTCTTTTTTAGTGCTTTCATTCTGTATGAACAGTTGATTTGAAAGCTACCATTTGAGGTGGTTCTGGTACCACAGACATAAACAAGTTGCATTGAGATTTTTGTTGTTCATGAGCTGTCAAATTTCAACCATTCAAGTTTAAAGTTACCATTTGAGGGCATGTGCCTTGTGCTTGATTTTCTATGTTGATTTAGCAGTGATTTGAAATGAACAGAAGGAGTGGTATTCTAGGTTATGTCTGTTAAGGGAACATGTAAAATTGTTTCATTGAGGATTGCTAACACCTTCAAATTTCTGGAATAATGGAAGACGTTCAGGGATAGTCTTGGTAATGTACCTGCTACCTGCTCAAATAGCGTGTCTGCCAAGAAGAAATTTGTCAGGAGAATAAAAGGTTGTGTATGCTTGTCTGACACTTCAGTCAGAACACCAGCACCAAAGTGGGGAAGTGACTAAAGGCTGTTGTCATGCCTATGCATGTTGTCATGCCTATGCATGTTGTCATGCATAGACCCAACTTGCTTAGAGCTGCATGGCAGCTAATTCTTCATGGCAGCTAATTTGTGGCACTTTAAGCACTTGACTTAACATTATCACGGAATCTGAGCATTACTAAGGCGTGTATGTTTTGCATTGTGTAGGGATGGATTGATAGATTGGTCTGCTGGCTGCTGGCTGCTCCCTACCTGTTTGGTCACATATTGTAGTACAAAAGGAGGCATATACAGGTTATTCTTCCTCTCTTTACACCTTTTTCCTGCTCCTTGGAATGATTACAAGGTGATAATCTCACCTTGATTTTCTCTCTTTGTCCCACATTCCCAGTTTTTAGTATGACAGCAAGCATCATCCAGTGCTCCATAGTGATAGGCAGAAAAAGGTCTAGTAGAATTCAGACATTCTGAAGAATTGAGTTTTACAATAGCCACTTGTATATATACAAAAATATAATTCTAATCCTCTGTTGTTTCTTGGCATTAATGTAACATATTCATTGAGACTGAAACAAAAATTTTGTCTCTGAGAGCACTGATTTGAACAATTATTGAAAACCAGATTATAATAAATGACAGTTTTAGGAATTTTGATTAATCTTGGAATAAGTGTTAAATAAATGTTACTTTGGAAAAACCCATACCAAATGCTTTTATGATAAGTTGTGAAGTAGTTGTAATTGCTGATGTGGCATTAGATAACATAAATAATGTAGTTAATTGATATCACTGTCTCAAACATGTATACCACATCAGCTGCCATGAAGCTGGAGTGGTTATGGTAGTATTAACTGCAGGTTGAGATAATTCGATAAGATGCAAAAAGTGGAAACAGGTGTTTGCTATCATCATTTTACTTGGTCATTCAGTGATTTTATTTTGGGTGAATATTGCTTGGCTGTTAATACTTCCAGCTTTCTGATGAGCTGCTCTGTTCTGATGAACTAGATTTTAAGGGAATATCATATGATGAAGATGGTAAGTAGTCCAGAGAGTCTGCACAGGGTGAAGTAATCAGTCAGGTCTGGGGATCACCCTGAGGGCACAGTCAGGACCAGGAGGAGGTGGAGCAGGGACAGGGCTGAGATGATGGCTCATTAACTCATTCAGGGAACAGTGCAAAGATGGCGCTGGTAAAAAAGCAGGAGTGTGTTTATGCAGGATATAGCTACCCAGAGCAAAGCCTAATAGTCCATTTAGAGACTACTACACTTAAAACTTAGCTCAAATTAATTAAGGCCCTGGACTGAACTAAAAGTGAGCTCCTGGTCTGGGAACACGAGTGGAGGGTCTGTTTATCAGGGTAATACAGCCTGTCAAGACAGTCAGAACCTTGGCAGCTTCTTCCTTTCTCTTTTCTGTATCAATGCTTGCAGACACAGGGTTCACCAAATGCATCTGCATAACTCACCTTCTTCATGGTAGTCCCAATGACTGATGTGTTTTGGAAGAGATCAGGTTGAGATTACAAATGGAAATGGCAAACTTATCCTCATTGTGCAGGTCTGTTCATAGAAGTGCAGTATAGATCCAATGTGCAGACTCCAGGGATTTTTTTTTTTTTTTTTTTTTTTTTTTTGAGGGAGGAAGGACACATATTTGATGAAGAGACCTCAGTTCTTATTTCAAGCATGGCTGCAACCCTCAACAACAAATGGGGAGAAAATACAATGTGTGTTCATGACACAGGTGCTGCTCAGTTCCATTGGGCTATAAGGAGTTTTTTTCAACAAAATGAAGATGTGAACTTAATGAAGATCTGGGACACACAAAGATGACAGCCTGCATCAACCACTTCACCTTTTCCCAGCACATAAGTCAAAGTAAAAGTGTTGATTCCAGGGGATAGTTCTTTTGGTTGTCACTTAAGAGAACCAACAGTTGAATAACAAAAAGGAAGAAAAACTGGCTGAGTATGTTTTTAATGTCATCAGTGTCGGAAAGAGGGTGCCACATCCCAGGAAAGAGCATCAAAGAAGTGACTCGAAATGGGAAACTTCTATACCTGCAGGCAATCTTCCCATACATGTTATAATGCTCCTGTCACACAGATCCAAGTTTTTCATGACCTGGATACAATGCTGCTTGGCTGGCAGCCTTCTCACCAACAAAGATATGAGTAAGCTGTAGACTGTTTTTTTCAGTTAACATCTGTAAGATTTCATCTTCTACCAATCCCTCTTTCAGTTTTAAAAATGATAATCTGCCTCCTGCAGCAGTCTGAAGCAGTGGGTGGATTCTCTGGCAAATTTAATTGCCACAGAATCACACAAGCCCCTGACTATTACAAAATGATGTGTGATAAACAAACACTTATTTCACTGAAGAATTATCTTCATTTATTACTTATATCAGCTGGGAAGTAGCCTTTTGAGTAGCATAAGTAATAGAACAGCAATTGCTATTGGAGTATCTGGATTGCTTCATTATATGTTTTACTTCACAGCAGACTACCTGCAGTTTCACCAGTTAGATTATTTTTGTGCTCAAAATGTTTGTATTGAAGCTAAATTTTTTATCATATCTCAGCAACGGGATAGTGCCTCATTCTGCATTTGCTCTGGCTCTCTGTAGTTGAGGCTTAGTGCAGAGAGGGTGCTTCAGGAAGCCTGGAAACTGTTAACTCAGCAACTTTTTTCCTGTTGTGCCAGTATGCTGTACCCACAATGAGGGAATCTTGTGAAGCTCATTTTCAGGATGATTTTCTGGTGTTTCAGGTAGACCTGTGATGAGAAAGAAATGTATTCTGTGATTTGTCTTGAACAAAACAGCATGCAGATATGAAACAGAATTCAAATGTTTCCTGAAGAGCAGACAAAGCTATTAGTGTGCCAGTGGTGTTCTTTGTGTACCACAAAAGTGCATCACTGAAGGTAAGAAGCTGGCAAGTAATCTGAACATTTCACATTCATGGACACATAGGGCAGTCAGTAATAGATGTCATATCAATCTTTGGTAGCTTACTTCACCCTAATGTTTCTGAGGGGTCCAGATCAGAACACATCTCTGAGAAGAATAGTTACTATGTAATAAGTCAAAAGAAAAAGCAAAGTATCTTGCTTCCTTTAGAGTCTTTTGCTGATGTGCAGGGATGGTACAGGAAGCAGAAGAGAAAGAAGGATGAAATGGTCATTCGTAG
Organism: Trochalopteron elliotii; assembly: GCA_024734555.1. Taxonomy (NCBI): domain Eukaryota; kingdom Metazoa; phylum Chordata; class Aves; order Passeriformes; family Leiothrichidae; genus Trochalopteron; species Trochalopteron elliotii. The sequence goes on along the minus strand of JANPWX010020199.1, from coordinate 3,791,642 downwards.
ATACTTTATGGGAAGGCATCTGATTTTGTGGCTATAGCACAAGATGCCATGTCCAAGGGAGACACTCAAACACTTCTTAATGGGGTGCATCAGGCACAGCATTGCCTGCTGGTCAAAGGACATGTTTGTCCTGTTTTATTCTGCATTGGTGTGTCCTCACCTTGAATCCTGTGTGCAGTTTTGGGTGCCTCAGTACAAGAAAGATATAAAGCCATTAGAGAGCATCCAAGGGAGACCTGCAAGGATGATGAAGAGTATGGAGGAGAAGCCATATAAGGAGTGGCTGAGGTTACTTGGTCTGTTAAGCCTGGAGGAGACTGAGCAGAGACCTCATTGCAGTCTGCAGCTTCCTTGTGAAGGAAAGAAGGGGAACAGGTACAGGTACCTTCACTGTTGTGACCAGTGACAGGATTTGGGTAAATGACATGAAGCAGAGTTGGGGGAGGCTTAGGCTGGATATCAGGGAAAAGTTTTTCACCCAGAATTAGGATAGGGTCCCTAGAGAAGGAATGACAGTGCCAAGCCTGAGTTCAAGAAGTGCTTGAACAATGCTCTCAGACCCATGAAATGATTCTTGCAGTGTCGTGTGCAAGGCCAGGATTTCAACTCCATGATCCTTACAGGTCCCTTCTCTGATTCTTTGATTTTCTGATTATCAACAAATTTTGTTAAAGAACCAAGAGTTTGAGCAACAGTAGACCCATTGAGCAGGAAAGGATACACTTCTTATGGTCCTTGCCTGGCTTCTCTGGAGCACTGAAATAACTGTGGTATAATTTCTCTCTTCAGAGACAAGTGAACAAACCTTTTGAAGGAGCAGCAAATACTCATGTTGCTAGGACTGTCTACAGGCACGAATCTAGTGGTGCAGAATGAATCCTTGTACAGATCATGAGAAGAAAGGGAGGTCTTGGTTCCACAGGTCTGGATGACAGCTTCCAGCTTGACCACAAGGAATTTTTTCCTTGTTGTATGTTCGCTGTTTGTTCAGGCTGTGCATGCAAATGTAAAACAAGGATTTAATTTATTGAATCTAACAACTTTTTTTTTTAAAAACTTTATAAGAGCTCCATAAGATTGACGTTATCCTGCAGTAGTGTCACAGTCTGCAGTCGTTTAATGCCTCTTCTTGTGAGGCCAGGATTCCACGCCCAACTGCATTTAGTAGGTCAGTACAGTAATTTTCAATGTCTTTCTTTCAGATTTTTGCCATCTTCAATTATACCTTTCCACCCTACTATTTGTGTAATTTTCTTCTGTCTGAAGACTCTTTACTGTTGTTCTCTATTGCACAGCATGACAAATTACCCATCAAGCCATATCTTTTTAGCCCAGAAATGCACAGTAACAGAGAGTCAAGACATTATCACGTGTTGTGTATTTTATTTCCTCACAGTTCGTTCAAGGGTGTCACTTTATTTTCCTGCTTCCTTCCTTTTGTCATCATGAAGATTAACTATTTTAGTGTTCCTAAACTTTAGGAACAGTTAGAAACATATCTAAGCTCAGAGAAAACATATACAATTCTGTATCACTTAATGTTTCCCCTGCATGGCAAAACCATATCAATGATTTTGAGTCCTTGCAGAAGTCATAATAAGGCTTTCATCCTTATTATACAGCTGAATAACCTGGGCTGTGGGCAAGAGTATTATTTGTAGCCTCAGGCCACCAACCAAATTAACTGTGAGCCAACACTCACTTTGACATTGTGTACTAGGTTCTCTTGGGAGTTATGAAACTCTCTGGATCTGATGTATACTATGTCCACAATCCATCCTCTCCTCCCACCTTTCTCTTAAATTCAAGATAAATACCAGTAATTGTAACATTTTTGCTTAGACATCTCCAGGCACTGCAAGGATCTAGAAATATGAACTGGAACAGCTAAGAGTATCGGCAGCTAATACATATATAAAAGACTCCTTTAGAAATTGTGATTAAGGTGACACAGGGAAATTTTGGTTTTGACAGCATCATCCAGAGCCCTCATTAGCATTCAAGAAGGACCATTTGGTAATCCATGGCTTGTAGGTTCCACAGCGTTAGTGCTCAGTCTGAAGGACTGAGCTAATTAGAGCTGCAGGAGAAAATGCAGAGCTGTCCTCATAACCTATCTCAGATGTGAGCAAGATCTTGAGCAAACATACAGTTTTTCTTTACAAGGTATTTTATGGGTCACTAAGAAGAATGATTGATTGAAAGAGAGAAAAAAAACCCACTTTTGTAAGGCAAACTAAATGAATTAAGACTTTGGGTAATCAGAAAGACCACTGTGGGATGAAATTTGGCTGGATATAACTTCATATGCTTTCATGTAAGCATTTTTGTAATTAACAAAATACTGTCTATTTAATACCTTTTCCTTTATTATTTATTTAAGTTTGCTCCTAGAAAAGCATGAAAGCAGAATACAATAAGCTGAAAGTGTCATAGTACCAAGAATCCCAAGACCCATTTGCAGACTTGTGTTAATGATCCAATAATTTAAAGAGTGGCAGATACTGAGATAGTGGCAGATACTCAAGATGGTGGAAGAGCCAGATTTCCCAATAGTTAATATAGGCACAGATATAGGCACCATTCCCAAGCCTAAATTAATCTAATCCTAAATAATGTTTCTCCCCCACCCTCTGCAGCATTTTACTAGCACTTTGCAGTATTTATCTATTCTGTGCCTATTCTGAGATTTAAATGTTGGGATTTTTAAAATTCCACGTATCAGTACCACAAATAATGTAGTTATGTTACCTTTTTTCAAGCATACCTTTAGAAGTCCAATGGCAGGATTAGTATAGAAATAAAAAGACATGAAGAATTTAGAATAAACCTCTGACTTGTGAACCACAAACAAAATATTTTACTTCCTTGTTGCAACTTTTTGTGAAAAATCTTGAAATTGGTTTAAATGGGACTGGAATCTCTGGATGTTGCAGTCAATTTATCTTCTAATGTTTTCTAATCCATTTGCTTTAGAATGTCAGATGGAAACTAGTAATAGAAAATCCAGCTCCGGTATGTTTCTCCACGTATCTCTTTTATAGAAATTTGTTGCTGCAGCTGATAAACAGAATTATACAAGCTTTGTCACAGAAATCACATTGTAAAAGGTTCCAAAAAATTTGACAATGTTGACAGTTGTTTTCAGCAAATGGCTGCTTTACTGTAGCACTGTCAATGTTGATGTCCTTGTGTACATGTAAAAGAGCAATGTGATTAAGGCAAGCTTGTCCATGCTAGATATGAGCCAAGTTTTCAATCTCCTCATGGCACTGAAAGATTGCTCAGCTGTTGCAGACAAGGCAAGAATAGCTGGCAGATTTCTGCCATTAAAATAAAAAAAATCCTTGTCTTTGGGCATGCGTCTGCAGGAATGTGTAACATCTGCTACTGACCTTAAGTTCTAGATAAGAACAGCTCATATTTGTAACTCAAATTCATATTCCTTGGTTTAGATGCACTTCCAAGGATATTACTAAAGTATTTTGTAAGAAGATATTTGTCTAGACAGCAGTCTAAAGCATGATATACTTCTGTTAATTGTTACAATAGTGAAATGCCATTATTTCTCTAGTGTCACTTACACTGCAACTTATGTCTATCTTATGTTAATTTAAATAATCTATATTGTATTCTATTCTGTGAATATTTCATATTTTGTGCATGAAAATCAATGCTTGTGCTCTATCTAGAATATCAGTCATCTTTTCCACATTTTTTTTTCATTATCAACTGGATGAAAAGAGTGAAAAACTCAGTTCTTTAGCCTTTGTCAAGAGAAATGGGCCTGATTTAACACAGTTATATATTCTATCCTATTGACCCTGAATTCCTTATGTAAGATGTCAAAGCCATGGGACTCAGATTTTTTGCCATGCCTGGGTGTGGAAACAGTGGGAAGAAGTCAATTTCAACAACATAATCTCATAACAAACCCGGAGGGATTTTCTCATATAAATTAATGTAGACTTTCTTAGTCCAAACGTACTCAGATTTCCACTTTGTATCTTTTAAAAAATCTGGATTTCTGACAATACCCTGAGGGAGAGAAAGGTATAGATTTCAGGTTGACTGAGGGTGACCAGTTCAAGTTTTCCCAGACACTCAGCATGATGCTCTGCACTTCATGGACTATCTAGATAAGTCTATGGCTCAGGGCGGTAATATGGAAAAAAGCTGTGAACTAAAGCTATTTGTAAATATTTTCTTTTCCTGACAGGCTTGTACAGTGAAAGAGTATGGTACTGCAGGGCAGCATTGGATAGGGTAGCATTTGATAGTGTCTAATTACAAAACCATCTTTCCTCTTCTTGCGACCCAGTGACACATTCACTGCTCTCCAACCAAACCCTGAAAAAAAAAAAAAAAAACAAAAAAACCAAACCAAAACCTTGGACAAAAGCCTTCTTCAGTAAATAAACCCAACTCAAGCCCAGAAAATGGTCTACTCTCTATACAGAATGAGGCTGAACTTTGATAGAAACAAAAGTTTATGACAAGGTATTTGAAGAGTGTGACATAATACATGCAACAAAGGGAAGAAGGAGATAATTTAAAGATGCACTTCTCATTTAAAGATGCACTCCTCATCTTAATTCTAATGTTTCCCTGTATTTTAAGACTTGATGCTATGTAAACATCCTTATAAAAATATTGTTACGGTAAATCATGGGCAGCATCCCCTGTGCCTCCTATAATTATCATGTTTCAAATAAAAGTAACAGCAAATGTAACAAGAGGAGCTTTGCTCTTAACAAAAACCAATATTAGTTTAGCATTCCACATTGTTAGGTTAAAAGGATCTGGTGCAGTAAAAGACACATTGCAGGAAGATGTATTAATTTTTTCACACACTGTGTGACATTCAGGTGACAATACTCTTCTTTTCTCCTGTTGTTTTGGATAAATATTTGTACCCCAATACTCTGAGCTCAGAGAACAGCAGTTTAACTCATATTTCATTCTCAGGCTCTGTGGTCGAAAACCTAAATCTCATAAATGAAGGGCCATAATTATCAGCTAGTAAATCTCTCTCTCAGCAGTTATTATTTAAGGTCAATTACAGTGAAGAACTTTTCAATCTGGACTTATTATTAAAGGAAATCTTTCATGCAGAATTGATGAAATGGGAGAGCTTCTCCCTGTACCCCATCTGCTCTCTGCTTTTTGTGTTCCTTCACTACAGCTGCAGTCATTACCAGGCTGACTCCACTTTGAAAAACTAAAGCCACATTCTTCAGAACAGTTGCTTGGTGTTGGTCAGATTTCTCTGCAGACTTTTTTTTTTTCCATTTGGAGACATGGAGGCTGACACATAGTTTCCAAGGACTTTGCATGTCTTGTGTCTCCAGAATCGTCTTCTGAATCCCAAATATTTCTCAAGTGGCTAGCAAGAAAATATCCAGATAATTTTCGGCCTGGTGGGACAAGCTTTGAGTAGAAAGCCAGATGGCTGTGAAAACGGATTGCAAAGTAATTCTTTCATTTTAGGTTAACTTGTCTTTAATATGTGTGTGCTTTCATTGTAACAGTTGGAGTATTCACAAAATCTGAAGAGACTATGAAATCCCACTAACCGTAACAGCAATTGCTGCCTTTGTTACTCAGACTGTAAATGACATCACACAATGATTCATGTGAAAAGGCAATAATGCAGCTTGAAAAAGGTAAAAGATGAGCAATAAACTAAAAAGAGCTTGTTGCCTTTCCCAAAACAACACTTTTTCATTCCTGACCTAGGTTTACTTTTTTCCCTCCTTTTAGCACCCTTTACATTATATACTAAAAATAAATGCATTGAAGGGTCAAACTTTAACTCCAAAATTACTGCCTTTCATATCCTTTATTTTCCTTTCAGGCATCTAAAAAAAGTCAAAGTAACACTGAATAATTTGAAAAGTTAACAAATTTTTTTTGTGGGAAGTCTAAGTAAATGTAATTAAAATAACCTTTAAACATGTTGTTTCCTTTCAATTGTCAACTAAATATTTTAAATAACTGAAGTTTTAGACAAATATTTTTTTTTGCTTTATTTTCACAACAAGACAAAGGGGAAAAAAAAATCCAGCTTCAAGGGACAGAACATGAACACTTCATGGGTCACTGTCCCCTTTCCAGCGAAATGAATAAGTTTTGGCTTACAACCTTGTTTTGTTCTCCCTCAAAACACCGTGCCTAGATACCACCAGGAAGAGGAGGGCTGAAGATTGACACACAACAACTGTAAATACAAACACAAGTTGATAAATAAGTCCCTGATTCTGTAAGCAGGCCTGCGCAGACATAGCTCCCCTTCAAACCTCTGCTCAACCACAGTCAGTCTGCATTTTTATTATTCTCTTCATTTTCAGTGTTATCATGGGCTTTAATTTTCTCAGTATTCAAGGCTGACTGATTAGAAGACATAACATTGATAACACTTGATAATGAAGAAACTGTGCAAAGAGGAAAAGGAAATATTTATTTCCTGGCCATACCTGAAGTGAAAGACAAAACCTTCAAGAATTTCTTACCAAAACTGAAAAGAGAAATTTCTCTTTGATTTTCTTCTTTCTGTGCATTGGATAAACGACGGTTCCCAAACTTTTGGACAAATCTTTTAACCTATGTTGCATGAACCCTGCATTGCAGAGCAAGGAAGTCACTACAGATCCCTGCACAAGGCTTGCTTAGATGTTCCACCTCAAAGTTCATTTTCTTTGGCTGAAGCCATAGAAATAGTGGAAAACCACTGCTGGCATTTTTGAGCCCAGTTAATGGGATTCTTCTCACCAGGAAAGTTTGGAGTCTAAGCTCATCATTTAAGTTCCTTTTCCATCAGTGCTGCTCATACTTTAATGCTTAATCATAAATAATAAAAATGCATTGCATATATTTTGAGCTAGATTTTAGGGTTTTCTTCACACAGAGCAAATAATTGAACTTAGTCAACTGTGTGCCCCTTTTTCCAACTCTGCACACAAACACAGGCACAGCTAATGCAGGGTTAAATTCAACCTAAATTTCTGCAGCATGAGCATCTTACCAATTACACATGTAGATCAGCTCCCGAATGTTTATCAGATACATGATTATTTATTGAGTATAAGTTTGTAAACCTATTCCCAGAAAATATTTTTTCTACTGACTACTATTTGCCCAAGAAAAACAAGGCCAGAATATACACCTCCTGTGGACGAGGACATACATCTTTATGTATGTCTCTGAACAGTATAGACCTAATGGAGATTAATTTAAAAAATATTGGAAAAGGTGTAGCTTTTCAGACAGAAGATTTTTAGTGGATTTGCCAGTGTGAAAAAAAGGAGAAACTGAGGAATTATTTGCACATATTCAAGGCAGATTTAAGACACTGATAAAACAAATTCAGATGAAGTGTGAAAAATAAATGAATTATGTGACCACTAAATCAAGCCCTTACAGACATGTCAGATGCTGGTTTACTCTTTTATGGATTTCGAGATCCTTGGACTCCACATCTTTCCCAAAATGGTCAGAGAGATGCAGTAAGTTTTCAGTCTGAAGGGCAGATTCTTTGGTAGGCTGTAAGAAAATGCTCTTTACAGAACACCTGGAATTTGTGGTTATGTGCTGGTAGTGAAAATAGCAATGCAACTGCTAAAAGAAATTCCTTTGTGTCTTTAAGAAGAAGATACATGTACCTGAGTTTCATTTTCACAAATTCTTTAGAAGTTTGGAAGTATCTGGTTTTATGCAAAGTTTCAATGTTTTCTTTGGTTTGCTTGACTCATTTAAATCTTGAAATAACACGGTTGTTATCTGTGTTTGAAAATCATGTACTTTGGAAAACAGTGTCTCAGTCCTTGTGGAAGAATCTCCCCTCCACCTCAAGAACTGTGGTTGTCACTAATTAAAAATATAAAATGTAAGTTCTGCAGAGGAAACATGAGAGGTTTGTGTATATATGGTTTTTTGTTTTATCTGCCTTTGTTTAGATAGTTGCATAATTTATTGAACTTCTACTGCCTCAGAAATCTAGTCATACTTAAAATAAGAATTATTTACATCAATATTTTTTGAAGATTTATTTCTCAGGTATCTTCATTTCTGTATGCTGATTTATAAAGCCATTCCAGATCTGTTACACAGCCTAATACAGCAGGTAGTCTTTGCTGGTTCCAGGACCTCTAGAAATCTTGATGGTACCCTAAAAAACTGATATTCCTTAGCTGTGACCAGAGAGAGCACTAGAGCCGAAACTTTGCATAAATCTACATTTGTCCTGGGAGGTGGTGAAAACATAACTGTGCTATGGACTGTAAGGAAAACACATGTTTGGGGGGTATGGGGTGCTTCCAGTCCTGCTGGGATGCTTGGAAGAGGGTGTTTGGGGCAGAGCTGCAGAACACATGGTGCTGTCGGATTTGTGCCCCATGATGCAGGTGTAGCTGTGGCAACTCCAGTCCCAGTATCAGGATATCAAAGTCCATCAGGTGAATGGGTGCATATGAATTTGGGAAAGAAGTTAGCACATATGCCATTTTTCTGGCTGATGTGAAGGGAGGAGAGAAGGCCACTCTGCTGCCCAGCTGGTGCCTCTTTGGTACAGCTGAGCCTCGAGCAGTGATGGCACAGATGCTGCAGCTCATCTATGCCTGGGGGCTAGCAGTGGTGAAAAGAATGCTGTGTGCCTCAGAATCCCATCCACCATCCCAACACCTTGGCCTGTTTTTCAGACAAGCTATCCATTTATACATTGCTGTATGTTTTTTTAGGAAAAAACACCTCAGACCTACCTAATAATGCTGCTAATGGTACTAACAATGATGGTGTAGTTTCAAAGACACTGTCTTGGCTCTGGTGCATGGTTTCAAGGAACTACATCCAAGGCAGAATTCAGATCATTTCAGGACAAGAGACAAAATTTAGCTGATTTCCAGGTGATGGAAGATTAGAGAAAATGAAGTACTGAATGTCTCGACCTTTGCTGAATGTCTCGACCTTTGCTGAATGTCTCCTTTCTACATCTGATACTGGCCCCCTCTGCAGGCAACAAAACTGACAGGGTCAATAACAAAAAAGTGCTTGTTTTGCTTATATGTACTTCCTTGGTCTATGTAAATTGCTCTTTAGCAGCAAAGTCCCCTACATACCACTAAAGTAACAGCAACAACACAGAGTGTTTTGTGTTAGTAGCTGAGTGGGCAATGAGTACCAGAAGGATTATAGGTAGAAGTGTAAACTTTAATCATCTGCCTCAGAGCCCAGAAAGGAGTATTATTAAATATTTTTTGCCCTTTTTTCCTTTTCCCCCAAGTGTGGCAAGTTGGAACTGAAATTTTCTAAGGCTCCAAGACTTTCCTTGCCCTTTTACACTGCTGTATTAATTTTGCACCTGGGCACTAATGATGTATCTTTTCCTGAATGCTGCCGTTATGTTTCATCATTGTTGCCTGTACATAGAGCTTGACATGGAGGAGTGGGTGCCAGTGTGCCCAGTTTTGGTAGGGAAACTTATTATCTGTTATCAAAGACATGCCTTACAAAGAGCAGAAATACTAATTGAAATAGAAATGATCTTTTATTTCAATTGTCTGAAAGGTTTGATAATGACTTTTTTCTTTGTTAAAAATGGCATGCTACAAATTTGTCTTGGTTGGCAATTCAAGACCTTGTGCCCTCACTTAAGATTTCAAATCTTCAGGCGACTGACAAAACTATGGAGAATCAGGTTAGCAATTGATTGGTGTAAGATAAAGAGTTACACATTATGCTGAGCCTACTTTCTACTCACTAGTTTCTAACATAGGTAAAAAAACCCTTTCAGAACATCTTCATTTATAATAAAACACTTTTTTTCTTTCCCTGTGATTCTTCATTAAGAGCATGTAATGCTTGCAGTGCCTTAGTTCCTGATGTAAAAATCACTAAAGCCAATGAAAGTATATTCATGCATTTCACCAGGCTGTGGTTTGAATGAATCCTGTACAAAGTGCATAATTTATGGCTCTCCAGCAAAAATATCTTATAATTTTAATGGAAGATTTACTGGTCCATAGTAAGGTGGACCTTTTATTAATGTGCAGCATAGTGCATTGTCTTAATGAGAATTCATTTCTGCTGTGTTAAATCTAAATAGTGAATCTTGAACTGTAATAGGTAGCACTCTATAAGAAAGGGGATTTGTAGTTATGCCAAAACATATTTATTACATGGCAATGCTATATATTTTTGTTAAAGATAGTAAGTTTTCTGATAGAAAACTAGGGTTGTGTCAACCATTGGAAAGTACTTAGTTTACTCAGCTTTTTATTTTTCTCAAAAGATCAAGCACAATTTGAAAAACCAAGAACTAAAACCTAATGGTTCAGTACTTCAAACACACGTCAGCAAAAGTAATTCCAGTGGATAAGGAGTACTGCTGTCTTCCATTACATTGCTGAGGAAAATAAGCACATTCAGGGCTGACCCCTTGCCATTTAGTTTGTTCTTGCAATGCCCAGTATGAAAAGTAATTTAATGTGCCTTTTTTGATTTTATTGTACAAATAAGATTGGATGGACATTCTTCACCTGGCACAAAAAGAGTAGCAAGATTCCTTGCTCCTTCTGATCTCTGCTTGTGTAAATATAGAAATTTGAAATCAAGCCATTCACTCCATTGTTGGTTGTTTTACGGTCACCACATTTATGCCTTTAAATGAAAACTTTTAAAAGAGTAATTTATAATTATGGGCAGCAATATTCTTATTTAATTACATGCCAGTGTAGCCTTTGCAACTCTAAGAACTGAGAATTTAAATGTATTCAAAATGTGTACATTGGGGTGCTTCTGAATAATTCCTTGCTACTAGTTCGAGCCATCTCAGAATTTCACATCCTTGAACAGATTGACTTGTTTGGCTTGTGTAATGGGTACTCTGCTATCCTGGACTACTTTGTGAGTGGGTGGAGATGGGTGCCTTTGAAAATGCCAATTGGTTGCTAACCATAGCAAGTCAGATTTATGTGTGAGTGGAGAAGGTAGAAGTATCTATGTAAAGTAAAATGGATCTACTGACATGCCTAGGATAGACCATGGAACTAGAAAAGATGCTTTTGAAATTACCCAAGACTTGGTTTTGAGGCCATTGACAAGGTTTCTGGCAGAGGTTTTGGGGAATTGGCAGGAATGCTTGAGGTGGTTGGCTGCACCTACAGGTTAAGCAGCTCTGCAGGAATGCTGTCTTGGGAGTCCACATATTGCAAGGAAATCACTCCTTTGATAAGAGTATTGGATTGCCCGTCGTCCTTCTGCTTTCTAAACAGGAAAGAAAGGTCCATGGGAAGTCTAGAAAAGGGGAGTTCTGATTCAAAGTCTCAACATAGCATCCTCCTTCTGTGTTATACTCTACATACTCTATCTCGTTGGATAAAATCTGGTGATGTTTTTGTCTTTCAGTTTGGAGAGAAAGCACATACTGGTATGTTGTGTTATTTAAGCACCAACATAGTTGAAGTTTGGGTGAGTTATTTGCTTTCAAAAAAAAAGATGTCAAAACAAAATGCATTAATTTTTAATTAGCTCTTACATAGGAAACAGTATTAGTGAAGTTATTGTTGTGAGAAACATCTTTGTCTTGGAGTTACTATGATATTTAGCAGAATTAAAAAAGAAAGACTTAAAAACAGGCTCCCCTGTTAACTTAATGTGCTGACTTCTGCCAAACCCAGCAGGTCTGGTCAGAAATATTTGCAGTCCTCTCAGGCTGGGCCAAGCTGCTTGAGATCCTATAGGGCACTGCTGGCAGCATACAGCACATTCCTGGGTTTACAGGCCCTACATGATATTTCATGCAGCTCTGGCTTCTGTGGCTATGACCTGTTGCTGAGAGTCAAGCCACTATGTAAACATGAAGGACTTCAAACTCACAGTGTGCTGCTTTCCAGAGCAAGTGGTCACTTGTTCCTATTTCCCATGATCACATTAGTGCTCAGAAAAATACATCAATTTGCGGCAATAGTGCTAGACAAGGAAGCAGGGTTGCATTGGAAATACAGGCTGCATTAGTACATATTATTAAATGTGCCAAGAGGATAATATTATGTTATCCCCAGTTTCAGCAGTTAAAATGTTCTCCTTATTAAAATAAGAATCGTTCAAACATTCAAAGTAGCGTAGCCAAAATCCAACTTAGGAAATACCCTATTTAGCTATTAGCAAGATGATATTACTTTTAAACTCCATCTGTGACACCAATTTCTCCACTGTTGCCATTCAAAATCATATATTTTTTCTTTGCACTTATAGATCTATCCAGAAAGATAAGGGAAAAATAGTATCAGAGAGTGATTTACATTACACTGGATTTTACTACACCTCGGCATTGCAAAGGAATCTTTGAAATAGTTGAAAACTACTATAAGGAATAAGTCAGTTTCTAATTCACAGAAGAAAATATTCTGAGGTAAGTGAGGTAATCAAAACATTGTGGTTTAAAGAGCATTCTGAGCAATTGCTGTTTCAGCTGTTTCAATCCACAAGATACTATTAGAACAAACTGGTAGTAAAGAACACTCACAGCCTTTTTTACCTGAAAATATTAATTCTCACCCAGGTGGCTGATGCACAGAATTAATGAATTAGTACAGATTTTGTTTTCAGAATCAGAGATTTGCATCTAGTAGTGTACAGCAATAAAAGAGACTTATTTGACATCTGTAATGGAAATGCAAACACAAGACGGCTAGTCTGAAGTTGGTGAGGTTTCTTTGGCTTTATATCACTGTTGCTAAAAATAGAAACTGACAGTCTATTTTTAGATAATCCACAGCTGTTATAGGTTGGAGACTTGCAACTGTGTTACCTACTGCCTTCATGAAAAACCTCAAGCATATTTGAAAGCACATGATTAATTTTAATACAGTTTGGAATAATCCTTTACATGCAAATATGCCATGGACTTCAGGAGACTGTTTCCTGTCATACTTAATTGCTGATGGATGAAGGTATTTTATCTCTGCAGAACCTTTAAGACAAGCCCTATTTATACCACAGAAAGTATTTTCTTCAGACAACACTTGAAAATCACCATAATATTTAATAGAGCTAATTTCTAACTGATGTGAGATGTGTTGATATTGCTGATTCTTTGTCCTGGCTTCCTCAAAAGACAACAAAACCATTTTACACCCAGAAGAAAGAAGCCCAGAAGTGTTAGCAACAAAACTGATGGAAATTTCTTTTTTACTTTTCAATAGTAGTACAGCAAGAAGAAAGAAGGAAGTGATGGTATGGGAAGGAAGTGCTCCCATTCATGGGTAATCCTGCCTGCATGAATCCATTTGAGTGTACTCAGGCAGAAATGGGCAGAGCAACTAAGCTTCTCAAGTCTAGCAATTAAGTACAAAAAGCCCATCTTTATCCAAACGGATCATCTGTATTCTGGAAATTTCCACCATGCTTCTTTCTGAAGTCCTACTTTTCTTAAAGTGCAGAACAGCAGGATCAGTAATTGTTATGGGATAGCAGTGGCTGTAAAGTCATCCATGCTGAAAAACTAGGGCAATTTATTGAATCAACATGAGTGATCCATGTCACTATCAATTTGTTTGAACTTTATAACAGTGGATTGGGGTATTTTAGTTGTTGGGAGGGGGGGTTATTATTGGTTTGGTTTTTTTTTTTAAATTCTTTGAATTTTCCATTGCCTGTCAGAGATCAGCTTTTGTCAGGGAAAGTTTGACATGAATTGCAGTGGCTGTGGATGATACAGGCAGCATTTGGTCTTACCTTGGTGCTACTTGTTAACTTGAGGAGACTTGAGGTTTTAAGACATTGGTGCTTTTTGCTGGGGCAGGAAGAGGGGGAGAGAAGGATAAAAGGGGGAGAATTAAAATAAAATAATAAAAGAAGGCTGGAAACCAGTGAAATGTTATTAAATTAACAGCACTCAATCCCCAACTCTTCAGAAATGGCAAACTAGATCCTCAAACATGAGGTTGGCTTCAGAATAGAAAAAAGGAATGCCCAAGTTTAAGACAGCTCGTGAGAGAAACTAGTCAAAGGCTGAAATGTCAGTGTTTCATTCCATGCATTCATTATTTTTGTAATTTTCTTCTGGTTTTTTCACTGGTTAGTACTCATGATTTTTTCAATAGTTATAAGGAGCTGAGTCTTAAAGATGCTTTATCTAATTCTCTGAGGTTCGCTTTTATATAATCCTCCTAATATCCAGTGAATGGTCATAAAAATCCAAGTGCTGTCAACACTGCTTAGATTAAACTTATTATATTAACTTAGTTAAAATAATTCATTACATTGAGTATTTTGTTTTCTTTGATTAGTGTTGCATATAAGTGAAAGGAAATTTTTTATCTTCATTGTGATTTTCAATCAAAGTCATAATTAGCAACACTTGTATCATTTGAGCATTGTAAAAAGAAATTGAATGTGTAAATGATCCTACCTTCTACAGATGAAATAAAAGGTCCAGTAAAAAAGGTATTCCCCACAGCAGAATAAAATTAAACTGTTCAGCACATGTAGCAACTCTTTTGTAGTGGCTATTAAAAATTTAATTTTTGAAATGTTTTATGCTAATGCTTGTTTTTATATCTTGAAATAATTTCATTAGAACTACCTAAACTGTCATATGTTGATGAACATCTTCAAAACCTGAGAAGTTCAAGACTTCAAATCTGGCAATCAAGTACATGAGGTAAAGGAGACTTAATGATACACATGCCAAGCCTGGGGTAAAAAGTGTATTAGAAGACATAAGCTTATAATGTGTGGCTTTTAAATAGTATTTTCAAACATGTTTTTGTACTTCATGCATCTTGAAAAGGTAAGTAAATGGGAGAAGAAGAAACAAAGGTAAGTCAATTGTATACTTTTTGGAAATTCATGTAAATAACATGATATCCCAGCTTTACACTCTTCAGGTAGTAGGTTTGCCTGCTGAAGTAGATTTCCCTACTTACAATGCACATCTGGATAAGACACCTCCTGCCAAATATGTCAGTTAAAAATTTGCAATTGTTCTTGTGTTGTTAACATGATAGCGTTCACTGTAAGTGTCCATCATACTTGGGCATCTCAATCACAGAGAAATTAGTTGATAGGCATGAGAAGAGTTCATCCTCTGTTGCAGCGGGCAAGATAAGGTGACAGGAAATCAGAGGGGCTTGGTTCCTCCTTTAAAGGTATGGCCACACCAGAAAAAGCTGAAAATTTTGCCTGCCTGTTTTAGAAAACAAGTCTGCCTGCTGCAATGTGTATCCTCTGAGACAAACCCCATGTTGCCTATCCAACAGGATCCCATAAACAGGCCTAGTCATGTACACCCACCTTTTCTATTCCCTTTCTGGTCTGCCACTGGATACTGAGAGATACTCATCACCTGAACATCAAACAAATCTAGTATGGTTTTGAAAGAAGCAAAGCAAGACACCAGCTGAGGTACACTCTGTACCAAATTATAGTAGCAAGTATGAATTCACATGTTGACTTAATACAGCATCCAAAATGTCTCAGATGGAGAAAAGTTGGCTACTTTCAGCTAATCTCTTCCTCCGTGTGGCAGTCATTATTCTGGCAGTTTAGGGGGACTAAATAATTCAGCACTGGGTCCAAGCATGGTCTTGGTTCTGCCTTCGTGTTTGCGCTAGTTTCTTGTGGGGTAGACCCTGAATGTCCCATCTCTCCTTTTCTTCTGGAGGAAACACTGGCAGAACAAATAGGTATTACAGACGTGAAATAGTAAGTAGAGAAAGTAGATTCAATCATTAACAGAAAAACTGATTTTTGTTTGTTTGGATAGAAATGTATGCAAAAGCTAAGTTACTTCAGATTTTGTTTTCCTGGGTGAGGCCCTCAGCCAGTGAGTGGGAGGAAGGAAGAAGTGTGGTACTCCAGCTCTCACAGATTTTGAGGAGCAAACCTCAGGGAGCCAAACAATCTCTTATGTCTCCTAAAGGCACAAGGGATGGGCTGCATCCCTCCATCTTGGCCCTGGCACTGCTGCTGGGACATGAAGGGGCTGGCCCATTCAGACCCAGATTCAGGATCCAAAAAACCCCATGCTGGCCTGCTGGAATGGCTAATAGCAATGAGCACCAAATATCCAAGGACTGGAAGACAATTCAAACTTCCAGCTGTTGCACTATCCATTTTAATAATTTGAGAATGTATCATTTGGGCAACAGTGCCCTAAAGAAATGTAGCAGTTTGTGGGGTTTTTAACAGTCAGGTCTCCTAAGATTTGCTAGTTTTCTAGGACTGTGTCACCACTGCTTCAAGCTACTGTGAAAAACAAAACCTTCTTTTCTTCCTTTACACTAGCTTGGGATATGACAAAAAAAATCTCAAACAACAAAAGACATACTGTTAGTAATTGTGACCTACAATTGGAGCTGATGCCAGGAACTGAAAGCATGATTTCTTTAAGTTATGAAATGCTTCACATAGCCTAGTACAACAGCAGTGACCCAACGGGCTCTTTTCTGAAAAAGTTTTAAAAAAAAATTAAAAAGGGGAAAAGAAGGGAAGGAAGCCAAATTTTGAAGCATCAAATTACTAAATAACAGAAATGGTATTTTCTGTCTTAGATGTTTAAGAAAGGTTCATGAAAGAGATGAATATTAAACCAAACATTTGGTTGGCTGTGCTGCAGCAGGCTGCAAGAATGTAAACTTTTTTTCAATGACTTCAGCTCCCAATTTAAAAGCTAGGATTTTTAGCAGTGAGCAAGAGACTATATTTGGCAAAAAAATTCTGCTGTCTTTACTTAGTTACCCAGCACATTCAAAACAATACTCCTTTATCAAAAAACAATAGTCTGGTTTATTCACAGCATGTGTAGAACTTGGACCTTCCACCAAATTCCACTTTCTTCTCTTGCAATATGTCTGTTGCTGTCTAATGTGCTCAACAGTGCACATTACTTCATTTTCAGCAAATTAAATTTATGCCTCACAGGAATTGTGGTTTGGTCATGGCACTGCTCCTAGGTGTGGGTGGGGTTTGTTTTTTCAACCAGCTCTTGCTTAGCCACATGGGTACGTGCTGTCACACCACACAACAAAATCTTCTCTATAATAACTGGTTAAAGTAGCCATCCACCTCATGAAAGTGAATCCCATTTAATTTACTTTGTGTTTACCATGGTCCCTTTCAAACTGTATTGTTGGCACAGACGGGTATTTATACAACTTTTATTTAAAACTATTTATTTAGAGTTGGGACTTCAGTAACACTTACTGTCAGATTTATAGTGCATGTTTAAAACCAAGGTTCTAAAAACATAATATTTCAAAGAGGAGGAAGCAGACAATGAACTTATGTACTTGTGAGTCTATTCTCTCCCTGGATGTGATGGGAACTGCGTACATTGCTGATGAAGGAGCCAGGCCTGTGACGCAGAGTGTATACGTCTGTGTTTATGCAATTTTGCTTGATCAAAAAATCCACGAGGCTGATCAGGGAAGGTAGGCTTGGAATCTTGGATCACTCTACTGTTGTGGCAGAGCAGATCTGATGGGTACTCTGTGGTCCATGGGTAAGCTTAGGTTTTGTGTTGAACTCTGAGGAAAATGAAAAGAAAAAAATGAGGTGCACAAAATAAAAGCAAAGAAGACTCTTGCTCAGCCACTGAAAACATGTGATCCAAAAGTGGCTTTCAAAAAAATCTTCAAAACTAGCAGAAGAAAAATATCTTTCACTTTCTAGTAAAAGCTTTCAGGCTTCTTGTAGGGCAGGTGGAAGCACTATTTTGTCAATAAATGAAAAAATCTTAAAATAGATAGAGATTACGACCTGAGCATTTGTTCTCAGTGCCCATTTTCCATGGCAAGCAAAATTAACAGGAACATGTATGGAGTGCACAGGTTTCTTTTTGTCTATAGTAAAAAAGCTACATTTTATGAAGGCAAAACTTGGCCTAAAAATTTACTTTGTGTTTTTGTATAAACCCATGTATTTTTTGTTGTCTTTCTCGCCTTTCAAAAGAAGTATTTCAAAATTTTGATTTAGACAGCCACTGGTGTATACATCTCAGCACCTCCTGCAATAATTAAACAATGCGGGAAAATAATGAAGGAAAAGTATTAAGGATTTGTTTTTTTCAGTCTTCTTGAAAGTTACAAAAACCATAAAATTTCTTGGCAAACTCATAATCCTCTCTTTCTCTTGAGACTACAAAACTCAATTTTTACAACAGACTTGTGAAATTGCAGAGAAATGGTGAAATGACATAACCAGGCTTTATTCAGAAGTTCAGTTAATCAGCAGTAGATTGATCAAGCACTCTTGATTCTCCATCCTGTGCTGTAGCTGCTAGGGTTCTAACCTTGTAAAAGCTTATACCCTTAATGATATTTCCTACAATCAATTCTGCATAAATTGGATTGTTTTTAATGCAAGACCAGTTTAAAACTTGACAAAAAGTTGGAAGGAGAAAGCCAACGTATTTTCTCTCTTCTCTGATACCAAAGAAAAGGTATTTAAAGAAAGAAATAAATTTTAAAATAAGATAGCATAAAGTGATAGAAAGTACAATACATGCCACCATACATATATATATATATGTACACACACACATACATACATACATACATATATATATACATATATACATACATACATATAAATGAGTGCTAACCTTAACACTTCATGGTTCACCCCACTATGTTCTCCACATTCAACTAACTGTCCTTTCTTTTCTTTATGCAAAGTACTAGAAACTGGACAGAAAACTCAATAGTTTGTTAAAGCTGTCTTTTCAAAAGGTCTAATATTTTAGGCTAATGACTAGGAAGAGAAAGTGAGCTTGGAAAATGCAGTATGATCTTTATAGCACAGACTCTAGGGCAGGGTGACCACACAGACAGTGCCAGTGCTTCTGAATCATACAAAACACGCTGCAACACAAAACAATTTTATCCAGGCTGGGAGCATGCAGAGGACTGAATCAGGGCCTCTATGATCTGTTCTGTGTGTACCCAAAAAACTGCACCTCTTTCAAGGTAGGCAGAGGGGGAAATAGGTGAATTTTTTTAATGAGGAGTATAATTACATAATTACAAATAGCAGTACATTTCTCTTACTGAAAAGTTAGTGAAGAGAAAACAGCATGAAATAATTCATAACTCATAAAAAGCTTAAAATACTTACGGTGGTAATATACTCAATCTTCTATATAGGACCTTTTCATTAGTTGTTTTCCAGGTCTCTGCAGAGGAGAAAAGTAATATCATCTAAAACACCAATTAGATACCTTTTAGCATTTTTTACAGGACATTCCTGTCTTGCCAGTGCTTGCCCCCCTTGGATGCCATAAAGCCATGCAGCTGATTTTTGTTTTCAAGTAACTTTTAAAATACAAAGCCTTTGCAGAAGCGCAAAACCTTTATTTCTTCTTTCTACTGAATGTAAAGTTATTGTTGGATATACTGCAAAGATGGAAAGACACAGAGAGTGTCGTTTGGATGGTAGCTTTTTTCCCTTCAAATTATCTTTTCAGTTTAATTATTAAGGGTAACTACATTAATATCAATTTCCTAGTGAAGCTGTGCATTTATGAAACATCACTGGGGTGAAATCTTGTTGCCAGAGCTGTTAGTAGTGTTTCAAGTGGTTGCAGAAAGTGTAGGTAGTCAGCATTAAAAAAGTGTCATTGTCAAGCATTTTACTTCATTTACGAATGGTACAAGAAAGCCATTACAGCAACAAATCACTCAGCCCTTGCAGCCATGAAGTGGGGAGGGCACCACCACACAGGTTCACAGGAAATTAATTGTGAGCTGGCATTAATTGGTATAAGCAGTGTGGAAAGGGGTGACTTTTCCCTTTCTTTTTACCTTC
Organism: Trochalopteron elliotii; assembly: GCA_024734555.1. Classification (NCBI taxonomy): domain Eukaryota; kingdom Metazoa; phylum Chordata; class Aves; order Passeriformes; family Leiothrichidae; genus Trochalopteron; species Trochalopteron elliotii. The sequence continues at coordinate 3,771,839 of JANPWX010020199.1, read as the reverse complement.
CTTTCTGTTGTTGTCGTCATTGTTTTTTTGTAGGAACTACAAAAAAGTAGTTCCTGCAGTAGTTCTCAGTAGTTCTGAGCAACAATCTTACTACAGCTTACTATAAACGATAAACAACAGTACAGGGATTTCTGTGAAGGTGTATATGTTTATTGGTGTTATTTTCAGCTATTTTCCATCCACTCTTCTTCAGGTGGTGTTAAACTGCATATGTGAAATTACACCTGTGCCTGTAACAAGCCCATACTCCTCACAATGGTTTCAATAGTGACTATAGAGGACTTTTAGCTGGGCTGTCCTGCAGAAATGGGCCAGAGATGGCTTGTGCTCAAAAATATTAGGAAGAAGAATTTTTTATGTTTGCTTGCATCGTACTGTGTGATACAGTAGACAATTTAGAATGCTGGCATCTGAAGAGACCTGGCCTTTTTCCAAGAGACTCAGAAAGTTAAAAGTTCTTTCTAGAGCATAAAGTTGAGGTACACATTCAAGTAGAGATGTTTACAAGGAAATATTTTATAGTAGAGCCTAAATGATTTGGTTCTCAGAACGACAAAAAAGAATCCCTAAACAATATCCCCAAAACAAAACCCAGAGAAACTAACAGTGTAACTCTTACTTTAAATTTTTTTGAATATATTTTTGAATATATTATAATTTTTCTCAAAATATTATTTGAGAATATTGTAAAATTTTTTCTCCTAAATTTGGTGTTCATTTAAAAGCTTATAAAGCCAGATAAGAGAATTAGAATATACCATGATATAATAAAAAATAAACAATTTCTATGTAGACTTTCAATTGCTAAATTATTTTATGTCAAAAGATAGAAAAGAAATGCTTCTAAATATAGTGCATTGGAATTTTCTTATCAGTTAAATTTTTAGAAGCTCTACACTTAAGAGCACCATAGTAACAGCTCTGCAAGCTGATTTTTCATTACACTTAATCCTCTGAGAACTTCACTGAAAACATTTCCTCTGGGATCAGAGAGACTAGAAATCAATTCTGATAATATTAGAACAAATTTAAAGATCAAAACTCCCTAGAAATTATGTGATGAATAAATAAAGAGATTTTTATTCCTTATATAGTCTTTTTACCTCTTTTCTACTTTGTTGTGCTCTAAACAAATATTTTTGTCTTGAAAGTGTTAATATCTTGAAATTTTTTTTAAAAATGTGGCCGATATCATTCACTCTGAATTATGTGAGTATTTAAGCTAGTACTATTTGCAATGTAGACTGTGAGATGGTCAAAGTAATTGATGATATTGAGATATTGATGGCATCTTTGCCAATCACTTGTGGTTTGAGCATATGTGTTCAGATTACATCAAGTCTCTACTGAGGGCTGAATCTGAGTATCATGTATTCCCCCCCAAAATAAGCCCAAAGTTTATGATGATGAAAGGGGCACACTAAGCACAAGTCCAGCTATAGTCCCTGTCCTGTGGTTTACTGAGGAAGAATTCTGTTTTACATGGTTGATGTCACCTCACCCTGCAGCTGCCTGCTCCAACACCAGCAAAGTCCACCCAAGCATTTTGATTTAGTATACTGCAACCTTTAAACAAGGGTTAGGTTGCCCTAATTATATGGTTAAGAAACCTATCACATGTCACAGACCACCCTGGTATTCCTGAAGGGGAACCAACAGACGTGTCACACTTTGTCATCAGCTGAAGGTGTCCTTTCAAAGCACAAACAGCACCCATAGTAGATGATGAAATAGCCTGAATTCTCATGTGCACTCTTCCTTCACAAAACAGCTCACACTGAATAGCAGTTCTGGTACTGAGCACTGCTACATCTGAGTGCAGTTGTGCTAGAAGAAAAAACCACGAATATTTCATAAAAAGAAAAGATGGCAAATCAACATGCTGTAAAATTAAAACATGGATTCACCATCTTTTGTGTCATTAGGATGTGTCCTTCCACTCTGCCATGAACACTTAGTCCAGAAAGATGGCCAGAAAAGGCCTGTCAACTTCAAGGTTGTCTGGGGAATGCTCAGTAACACATCTCAGCCTGTGTGCACATCCCATATCCTGGACACAATGTGAGTGGTGGTGTCAGCTCTTCTGATGCCAGGTTGGCAAAAATGGGGAAAGAATGGTTGTCACTTATCTCACCCTCTCCGAAAAAAATATGTTTTGTTTAATTTTCAACACTAGTTTGCTTGAAGGGAGAACAAGATGTGGTCTGCTTGATGAGCTCTGGTAAATAATGAGGTTCAAGATGTGTTAACTGGAGCCATGAGAAGCTCTGCTGGGATGGGCCACCATGGAGCAGGGAAACATGGAGGATGTGGCTTCCTAGGTGAGTGTGGCCAGCTTCTTGAAATCCCAGTGCAGTTGTTCCTGAAAGGGCAATTGGCTTCACAGGAAAAGTAACTGAGCTCTTTGTGTCCCCATGTATGATCTCAGTGTGTTTGCTCTGGGACTGGGCCATGGCTTGGTGGGATAACTGGGAATCCCTGGGGGCTGGTTTTGAGGCATCACAGAGCACAAACCTACTCACTCTTATCCAAAAATTATTTGCAGCTTAACTTTGCAAGCCTAAGTGTCACCTGTCAATACACTCTACTGTTTGCCAAAAGAGATGGTATCTTTTTTGACACTTACCTAGTTCTGGTATAAAGAAACGAGAATGTGTGTGGGGTGAGTGCACAAGGAGTACAGGAGAGGTAGGAAGTAGCAGCGGAAAGGTGCCATTGGGAGGCAAAAAGGAAGAAAAAAGGAAAATATTTAGAAAAGGCAGGTTGTTCTGTCCCCTGTAAGGGGTCAAGAGTTAATCTGAGAGATGAGAAAATCTTTAAAATTATTCATAAGTTTTTCAAAATGGCCTTATGTAAAAGATAGAAGCTACCAAAAGACCTTAAAGGGGAATTATAAATGTAATAAAATTTTATTTTAATGGTACTTTGTCTTGTTTGGATCAGAGATGATCTGAATTTTAAACCTCGTTGTAGCTTAGTCTCAGTCTAAGCTCCTAAATGGAAAGGGCTATCAGTATCTAATATTTTTCTACTGTACTTGAAGATATAAGCTGTATGTGGTGAGATAATGCCATAGTTAAACAAAATTCACAATGCCTAACAGTTATACCAGCAGTTCAAGACCAGAATGGCTTCTAAATTATACAACAGTAATACTTTCCAATCCATTTCATTCAATATGACATTTCAGGACATCCTTTTGCTGTCCTTCTCATCTGAACATCTCAAAACATTCAAGTTGTATTAATAAGGAATGAATGAACATTCACAACTTTACTGTGATACTCTGCAGTAAATACTATCAAGCAAATTTATGGAAATGACAAAAAGGAAATAATAGCAAGATTTGGAATCATCCAGAATCACAGTTCTTTGCTGTTATTTTTTTTTTAGACCTTGGCACAACTGAGGCTCTCATGTGAGCTCAAAGAGAGGGTTAAATTATATTTTTTCACATCTTCAGCACATTCAAATAAGTACCCTATGCAATTTTCCAGAATCATACGCAGGGAATTAGTATTTTCTGGGCAGCAAATTCTTACCAGAGGCAAGACAGTGTTAGCACTTGCACCTGAAAATCACCGTTGTCCAGCAGACAGAATATGCTTGAGCCATTTGACTATGAGGGAGTGGTGACCACACAAGAAGGGAAAAAGAGAAAAATATTCAACCATTTTCTTGATTAGAAGTATTAGCACCAAAGAAGAAGGAAATTTGCCACTTTAACAACTCATCCCACAATTTTAAAAGACTTGAAAAGGGTGCACAGCCTTGGTTATATTGATACTCCCAGACTATACAGTAGAAAGCTGAGTGCTTCTTCACTGTGATGTGAAAATGAGTCAACAGTGGGTTATGACCCATCACAAAAACTTTTGGTGACCCCATGCAGAAGAACAAGCAGGACAGGATTGAGTGAGGGCAGCATGTTTCGCCTGAGACTGAAGCACTTCTAACAAAGGACTTGCCCTTCATATTTATGTTTAGAGGAGTTCTGCAGCTGAACACTGCTGGTTGGTGTGGCCCAAAGCCATGCCATTGTTTTAGGACTCCTCACACCATTGTGGACTGGTTATGTTCTCGTCTGCAGGAAGGATTTTCTGTGGGTTGTCTACTCCAAAGTCAGTTGTGAGCCAGATCTTACCTCCAAGAGCAGTGGAAAGTGTGTCATTTATTGCTTTTTGCTTGTCTTTGTGGGCTTAGCACACAGAAGAATACACCAACACATGTGGTTGTGTAGGATCACCATCCCGTTTTGGAAGAGGCAGGAGACTGCAGTGTTACGTGGTGAGGCAGTATGGCTGAAGAGCATCTGTGTCTCCACATAACAAGACTGGTCAAAATGGCCTCTAAATAAAGGTGTTTATCTGTGACAGTACTAAATATAGCATGCAAGAAAAAAACCCTCCATAAACACATATGTCCAGAAGACAAATGTGATGCCTGTCATGGGCTGCAGATGAAGCTTCAGATGCTGTATTTCTATTTTTTTGTTAGGTTCCTCCATGGTCTGGGTTATACCGTACCACAATGATTAGCTTAATGTCCCCATTTAGCTCTCCAATGCAGTGTGAATAGTTTAGCTCTGATGCACGGTCCATTTTCACTGGCGTTTCATCTTCATTTCATCGTGCTGGGAGAAATGAGTCTTTGAGCAGTTCTGAGGACAGCTGGAAAGAGGATAGGCATGTTTCCTCATTTTTTTGTCAACATGTGTGATGGTGTTCCTCTTTCATGCAGTGTCAACCCAGTTTGTGGCAGACTTGGAGTAAGTATTTATGAGGTTTGCTGTGTTCTTGTCGTTCAGACATTGCTTGCTTCCTGACTCTGGCACTGCCTGGGCTGTATGAGACTGAATGGAGGCTATGTGGTGCATGCACAGAACCAGTCTAGTAATTTAGGAAAGAAAAACCCTTTCACGATTTCCCTTTTCATACATATTGAAAGAAAAGGAGACAGATTTACCTCTCACTCTACATTTACATTGCACTGGAATCAATACAGGGGACCTCAGAGAGGAATTTTAGAGGTAATATCATATCAATAGCACATATCATGAGCTTGACAGGACAAACACAACCTACAGACCTTCCTATGGTTAAAATACTGCTGTTCCTGGATACCTGGGTATTGCAAAACTAAAGACTACTTTAAGCCCTGAGTACATTGCAAATTCCCACAGCAAATCTGCTGCAACAGAACAGTATTACAATGAACCTTTCCACTGATCACCATTGTTTTGTACATTAAAAATATGGGCTGTTAATATACATTATTCAAACTCCTTGCAGTCCTTAGTTAATCCAGTTAGAGTGACTTGGGTACTGCATGTGTCTGCTGGCCCCCAGCAGACCTCCTGGCAGGTGATGTGGCTCTGTTTTCCCTTAAGAATTCCACAGAAACACGTGCTGTGTAATGTAATCCTTCACTGTTTCCTTTCTGAGCCTGCAAATTGCCATTGTGAAGAAAAGAAAAAAAGATACTACTAATATAGTCTAAAGCTACTTAGTTTATTAGTTAGTGGTTAATTTATCTACTACCTGGGTTAAAAGGGAGAAATACTATTTCAATGGAAATAAGTTCTGATCTGATAAATAAAGGTAGCCTCCCATTCCAAACTTGCATGAATAATCCCATAAACATCTCTCTTAAAATTACAGAGATTTCAGGAGTTCTGGCATGTATAAAAAGCCATTGACACAGTGAAGGTTAGCCTTAGGGTGAGACTTGAACCTAGGGGGAATGGAAATCTTTAACCATTGCTTAGGTCATGGAAAAAGATCAAGCTTTCAGCTCTCAGATATCTGTCCCTGTGTGCACAACAACTGCATACCTCCTAAGCCTAAGTCCCCTCCCCCTGCCCCAAGCTACAGCAGTGCAGGCAGTTCCCAGCCCTTGATTCCTGATATGCCAACATATGTTGGCAGAGCTTCACTTTGAACAAATTTAAATTTCTCTTGGGAGCAGGTTTCACTGGTCTGGGAAAGTAACAAACTGTTCTCTGCTTCCCTCTTCTACATCTGAGTATATATCTGTCCTGTATCCTGTACGTTGGCTCTTACACATACATATATATGTGTATTTATGTGAGGTGAAGCCAAATTTCAAAGCCACTCTTTGTTCAAATAGCCATACAACTATAATGTCATATTTAACTTCAATCTTTGGAACAGGAATGATAAAAAGACTAAAAGTGGCAAAAATTTTCATGTGGATATTTGTGTCTGGATCTTTGGGAAATTCAGCAGTGTGTTAGGGTTTTGCTTTTCTAGGTTTGTAAAATTCTGCTTCCCTATTTGCATTAACAGGAAGTAATATATGTACAATAGCTACAAGAACAGTGTAAGATGTGACATTGTTACTAGTCAGGACTCACTTTCAGTTGATCCTGTCCTTATCCCAAGACCACAATATACAAGGAAAAGTACACGAAGGTTAAGTGCCACATTTTCAGGAATGTCCTCCTCCTCTCAGCTGTCGGGTTTCTGTCATGGTCAATCTCCTTGGCCTTCCATTTCTTTAAATTATATTAAGGAAGTATTTCATTAAAATACTGCTATTTCTTTGTGGCAATTTCCTTTCAAAATGAATTTGTGAATAGTTGGATTGGATTTTACTAGTTTTGGAGATTTTGCCTAAAGGAAATGCATCCTTAACCTGTGTTTTCACATACTTTGGCATCACTTTGTTTAAGATCAAGCTGGTAGCACAATAATGACACAGGGAACTGGAAAAGGGGAGCTGGATTAGAGCACAACTCTATGCACAAAATACCTCTGTGCACTGTGGCAGTGTTGTATATTATGATGAGAAGGTAAAGTTCATCCATGTCATATAGTTATAGGAGAAGGGAGTAGGACAGAAAAGAGAGGGCCACAAAGAGGAAAAAGCGCAATATCACTTGCTTCTGTAAAATTTACATGTGCCTCAAATGAAGGGTTTGGTTATGGCAATGGAGTAAGTTTCTGAAAAATGTAGATTAAGTGGCTTCACAAATTTGGGTACTTAAAATAAGGCATGAGCAAAGCTTGCTGCCAGTTTCAAAGGTTTTGTGTCCAGTCACAGATCAGTCAGTGCTTAAAAAGTGAATGATGAGAGCAGAAATGGAAGAGAGTGCTTTAAAAACCTGATCAGAACTCCAAGCTCTGACAAGCAGCTGTCATGCCCTGCCAGCATTTTTCTTAGACTGTGTGAGATTTATTTGTGCAATCCCTGCTACTTCCTCTTGTACTTTGAGGGCATGAGGGAAGGTGCAGGCAAGGGAAGGCATTGCCAGATAAAATCTTGCAGGATTGGATGTGGGACAGGACCTTGACTCTATGTGCCACTTGGCCCCAGTTCTGCACAGCCCTCAGATGAACTTGTCATCCCATGTGTGTGTGGAGAGCTCAGATCGAGTACAGTGTTTGTACTTAAGCACTGTACAGACCATGGCGAACAGCTTTTGTTTTGTTTTAGGGTGTTTTTGCTTTTGTTTTGTTTGTTTTGAGTCTGTTCATTTGTTTCTTTAATTTTAGTCATAGAAGTAAATTAACTTCTCCAGTATTTTGTTAGAGCTGGAATATCAGCAAACACTTAGATCCTGACAAACAACTAGCAACCATATGTATCCCCAAAATTCCATTCTTCTTGCTTTACCTTTTTTGTGAGGGTCTGTAAAACATTGACATTTGTTAAGTTAACTTAAGACAATTAAAAAGCAAGAGGCATACATCAACCTTACAGCTCTTTTTGGAATCAGACCACAATTTCCTGATTCAAATTCTTTATTGAGAATAGCTTCACTGATTTCAGCAGTTCTGAGTCTGTCACAGCTGTTCAGCCTTCACAAGCACATTTGAATCTGACCCATTATGACCCCACCTTTTCAGTAGATCAGCCTGGTAGAGAAGCTTTGTACTTTTAGTTTTATCAAGCACTCCTGGCATCCCTGGATATGCTGGGGAAAAACTGTTCAGCCATTTATTGTTATAGCATCCTTTCTTCCCTAGGAGAATTTGGATGCTGTAATATATTTCCCTTTCTGTTCCTTATATAAAACATGGTTTATATCTTCTCTCAGGAGTAACAAAACAAAATTAAAAAGGTTCCTCACAATTGTTGATGAGATGAATCTTCCAGGGATTGATACCTTGGCAAAGATCTGTGGCGTAGCTTTCTCTCTTCTCTTAGTACTGTTTGTGTGTGTGCACCTCATTTTCTTTGATTTCACAGATCGTTATCAGAGCTTTTCACAGAACTTTTAATTTTTTACAGGTTACTTTGTCAACTTGACTATTAAGTGCCCTCTTTTCTGCATGTTGTGGCTACCTCATTTCCTCAGTGTCCACTCCTCAGAACCAGACTCTGCAATGTACCTCTGCCATTTTGTTTTGTCTCTCTCTTCCCTAATTTCCATTTTTCCCCCTGTAAATGTCATTCCTTTCTTTTAATACTGTTTTTTGGAAAGTTGTACTCCTTTAAGTGAAGCTGTCTTTTATTTTTTCCGCTCTTATATTTTTTACCTTTTGCTCTTATTATAATTATTATGATTTGTTTCGGTGTTCCTGTAATAAATAGCAACATTTGATTTCATTAGACATTTTGGAATCCATGTCAAAATAAAAAATTGTCTTCTCAAATTGCTACTAGTTGAGAAGACACTTCCTATTTTTTTAAATGAGAATGGAAGCAGTAACAATACCTCTCAGGGTATTTTCTTCAGTGAAATGAAGCAAACATTTTTAGTTACAGGGTTTTGTCACAGAAGAAGAAATTTTGGACCAAAACAGAGAATTTGCTGTGTTTTGACAGCAGGTAGAGATATGACACAACCTCTCAGTGTTATGTTGAAGACCTGTATGGAAATACTTATATATTTGTATAGTGAGTCTTTCTGGGCTCACTATGGTTTCCTCTGAATTCATCTATTGATCTCTCTTTGATTTAATGGGAGCAGTGCTGGGTGTTCTGTGTAGGACCTGACAATAGTTTTCAATTAAAGGACCTGTAAGATTTAAAAAAAACCTGTAAGAGTTCATACCTACAAGAACCTTGTGTTGCTGGCTTGTGAACTAGGGCTGCTTCATGAATATTGGGGCTTCTTGATACCCAGCCTGACCAGCTGTATACTGGGCATGGAACAGGGAGCCAAGGACACTAATCTTATCAGCCTTCCTCATTTAAGTTCCTTCCTCATCTTCACTAGTCTTCTAGGGGACTCAGCTAGTAACAACAGTGTCTATCACAGAATGCAAATAATTTAGTGTTGAGATGCTTTTGCAGATCAGAACCTGGATTTTTAGGACTCATTAATTTCCTGCTCTCCAAAGAGCATTAGAAATGTTACTCATTTTGTTCTAAAAGAAATTTTGTCAAATGTACTGGATTTAATAAAATCTAGTGGAAATGGTTAAACACATATTTACTTTAATTAATGAAAATTAAAAGGAACATCTTAAACTCTAATTTGGTGATCTGCCAACTGAAGCAAAGATGAATGGGGCATATTAAAAATGAACACAGTTCTTATTTTTTGTGGGTTATATAGGCCCCTTTCTCACTCCATACATCCGTTAGCAAAGTCTCCTTTCAGCAGTGGAAATTTCATTATCACTTCTAACTCAGGTTTTGTAGCACATTAAAGTTTCCAACAGTTAACAGCTCTGGTTTCCTTCTTTGCAGGTTCACCTTTTGTGAAAGATCATGGAAGAGGAAAGAAATTACAGTAAGACTGAATTATGAACTCCCAAACGCTGAGGACAGACACTGTATTGTGGAAGCTGAATTCACTTCTCTTGATTGATGCCAGGCAACACTGATCACATGCATGGGTTTGCTGAAGCGGGTGTAGCTCATGTCTTAATCGTTTTCCAGTACAATATTTTCACAGTTTTCCAGTGCAATGTTCTAAGAGTAACACAATCAGCACTATAAAAATCTGTCAGTTGTTTGAAAACTGGTGTCAGAAGTTCCTCACTTTCTACTCTTGGATAGAGATCAACATCCTCCAGATTGCTTTACCAACAGTGATCTTCCTTCTCAGTTCTGACCTGTGCGCTCCTGGCACATGGATGAAGTATCAACAGTGCTGTCACCCTATCTGTATGCTGTCCATGCTACTGTTACCCTTTCACCTGGTGGTTATGAAGCCAATATACCTCAGCAACATTTTTTAGGCACTTACCTGAGCAACTTAATATCTCTGTGAGTGTCACCCCACTGTGGGACAATTGGAATTTTATCTCACAGAGGTGTCACAGCTCCTAATTACATGGTCAAGTGCTTGGAGGTTCCCTTACAAAAGTGATTTCAATATGCAAAATACTGCAGCAAAATGAGCTAATCTAGATAGCAGAGGTCAGTCCTGTCTGCCTACATCAAACTAATAGCCTGTGCTTTTCCTCTTTTCTTCACCATTAGCCAAAACAGATAGGGTTTGTTTTTCCTTTGATCCCATAGATGTGACAGTGAAAGACTATTCTCATCCTGAACCTTCCCACTTTCCTGGTGATGTGACCCATGCCATGAGGAAGATCTGTAATTGTGGACAGATTTTTGAAGAATGTGCAGATATTGCAGGAGAGGTGGGAGAGGACCGCACAGAAACCACTGACTCCCCAGAGCAGCAGCTGGGGCCTGGAGGTGGCTAGTGAGAAATAACTGTGTGAAGAGCAAGGATTTTTCAAAAGCTTTGTCTTAGAATTCCCACAAGTTACTCTAAAGAGACTTATTTTCTCAACAGGGTAAATATTTCAGGCTATTTTGAATATACTTTTGCAATAAGACACTGTCTTCATGGTACTGTCCTTGGATAACATGAACTCTGTTTCTGTGATATTTTCATATCAGTCTGTGCTATTGGGAATGACAACATCTCTGCGCTCAATCTTCAAAAAATTGGAAAACTGTTGAAAATGAGTTATGTCAATGAAGAATAGGACTCATTCAGGATTCAGCAGTGTATGTACATTAGAGGTACCAAGTACATATACAAGACTAAGGGTAAGACCAGGCTCAGTAAATGTCAAAATCCGTTAGCCCTGTTACTCTATATTTCAAAGCTCTTAGCATACTTTGCAGTGGAATAAAACCAAATTATGTCTGATAGATACACAGAAGACACAACATCAAAGCAAATTGAGAAGGAAGTACAACAGGAGACCCATTTGCTCAAAGTAATGCTAGTTTGAATATTAGAGGGGAATGTTCCAGGATTTTTTAAGTCCTTTTGAAAATTCTGGGGCTGGATACCGGCCAGCCTCCCTTGGATATCTACCCCACTGCCCAATGTCCTCACAGGGAGCAAGTTTCAATGCATATCCAGCCTTTCTCATTATCTCAAACCTTTCTTGTTATCTCTTGTCCTCCTACCATGTACTATTTTGGAGGACTTGTCTCCATCTCCTAGATGAGCCTCTGCTTGCAGTGGTCATCCTCATTTGGTGATATCTGCAAATTTCATGGAAGAGTGATCCAGCATCTTTTCCCGGACACTCATAAACATGGTTGGTAAACAGGACATGTCCCACATGTATTTGGACTAGCAGTCACCATTGATACTACTAGTGATATTAGAACATCATGTTATTTACTTGAAAGAGCAGAAATAAACTCTAAGACCTTGCAGAGACTGGCAGACTAGACATCTCACAGAGAAAATCATGGCAATGTTCATGAGATGTGATTCTTCTCAGGAGACAGTTCTTCACTGAGATTCATTATACAAACTTAATGACCCTTTAACATTTGCAGCTCTTGAAATTTATTGTTTCAGTCAGGTCTTGATCACTAGCATATCTGACTTAAAAAAAAGAGACTGAATTTTTGCTTTTTTCAGCAGTTTCATGGAAGAAGTAATAACTAATTAATAACATTGTACTTCTTAAAGAGTCCTCCAAACTCCTTTAGCAAATCTATGAATAGAAAAATTAGGGTTGTTAAAAGCTAAGCATCAAACTTCTGGTAAAGGCTACTTTGATAATGTTACTGACATCTTCAGGACAATGTCAGCGGAGGGTTCTGTGAGACACGCTTCTCCAGAAACACTGTCAGCCACAAACAGTACCAAGTTCCTGCACTGGAGCTCATTGATGCTAGTGTTTGAAGGCTTCCAGGGCAAGACACAAGGAAGTGTTTTTAACTCAGCCTTGACTGAGCTTTTTCTTGTTTTGCTTTGGTGAACTCAGCCTCCCCGCTGCCTCCCACACCAGGCTGCTTACACAGCCACATGATCAGTTTGTGTAGTACAGCGGCTGACCAAGCACAGGTAATATTTTGTTGCTCCTACCTGAACTCTGGAAACCAGCTAAAGGCTGGGGATGCTGTATAAATCACAAGATGGTGTCAGAAAATTCTAGGTTAATGTTTTCCTTTAAGGAAAATAATATATGATCATTTAAGTAATAAAAAAACCCAAATGTTTTGCTTTCCACTACTTTCAAATGTACATAAAGTACAAAAATCTTATTCCTGTTCACAGCTTTGCACACCATTACACTTATTTTGGAGAACATTTTGGAAACTTTCCTATTAAACTCTTAAAGATCACTCCTAAAACAAGGTACTCAAACATACCCATAGGGACAGCATAATCTGTGTCATCGTACGAGTGTGTAGCACCAATTTACTTCTACCATGTGTCTGTGCAGGTGTACTAAACCCACCTCTAGAGGATTGCATTCCCTCCACATCACTGTGTGCCTCTGCACTTCAACTCTGTTCTAACTGTCAGACATCCAGCAACTCCAGCATCCAGACATTGCTGGAAAAATACAAATGTTTCTCAGCTCTTGGGAGAGAGAATGAAATCAGAGATAAGAAAAACTGGATGATATAACACAGCAAACACAGACTGACTCTTATTGCTGTTGATAAATATGGAACCTACACATCCACATTTTGAATATATTCAGATACATACATGTGAGGTAAGTCAATAACTTCAAAAAGCTGCAGTTAAGTTCTCTGTTATAAAAAACCCCAGACTTCATATCTAGTCTTTGGTGTTTTTTTATATTGTTGGAAAATTATGCAATTGATGGTTGTCCAAGAGGGATAGTAACAAACCCAAAAGGAAAAAATTAAAAATTGGATGTCCACGTTCCATATCTATTCCCCTTCC